>VXBT01001875.1:15859-59281 GCA_013400235.1 Oriolus oriolus
CTGACCTGTATCAGAAATAGTGTGACCAACAGGACCAGGGAAGTCATTCTTCCCCTGTACTCAGCACTGGTGAGGGCACACCTAGAGTACTGTGTCCAGTTCTGGGCCCCTCAGTTCAGGGAGGACTTGAGCGCATCCAGAGGGGGACGACAAGGCTGGTAAAGGGCCTGGAACACAAGCCCTATGAGGAATGACTGAGGGAGCTGGGGTTGTTTAGCCTGGAGAAAAGGAGACTCAGAGGTGACCTTATCACTCTCTATAGCTTCCTGAAAGGTGGTTGTAGTCAGGTGGGGGGTGGTCTCTTTTTCTAGGCAACAGCTGACAGAACAAGGGGACACAGTCTTAAGCTGCGACAAGGAAAATATAGGTTGGATATTAGGAAAAAGTTTTTTACGGAAAGAGTGATAAAGTATTGGAATGGTCTGCCCAGGGAGGTGGTGGAATCACCATCCCTGGATGTGTTTAAAAAGAGACTGGATGTGGCGCTCATGCCATGGTTCAGTTGCGGTGTTGGGGCATGGGTTGGACTCAATGATCTTGAAGGTCTCTTTCAACCTGATCCTGTGATTCTGTGATTCTGTGATTTTTTCAAAAACCAAACATTGCCCACTTAATAGCCCATGAACTCAGCATGAGAAGAATAATAAAAATCAGCCCTTAAAATAATAACAGTAGTGATAACAATAGTGATATTTATTACCAAAAAGCTCAAAGTCTTTTTTTTCCCATCTTCAACAGTGAAATTTTCTCATCAATAGTTGAGACAGCTACATCCTTGTAGAATATAATCTAACTCCAGCTGAAATAGCAACATCATTTTTTCCCAGTGTATGAAACACACCACTAATTTGTTTGGAAATCAATGGTTTGTGAGGAATACATGTACATTACTAGAGAAAAGGATGCAGTAAAAACCAGAATATAAAAAATGATCTGATCCATTTCACCTGACTCTTGTATACCTGTCAGACTGTGCATTTAGCGAATGCACTGCTTTTTTCTGTTCCCATTTAAGATTTCTTCTAGTAGAGTTGAATTCCAATTATAAAGGGTAAGTATCCTCAGGATGTTAGTGAATTGTACCCTATGTATCTCTGCAAGAAAATGAAAAGTATTGGCTACATAGAAAATGTCTTCATCTGTACATTAAAAGAAAAATAGAGGACAGCACAGTGGTAGCCTTTAAGACAGAAGTGATTTCTTAAGAATGAAGTTTACTACATATAAAAAATTTTAGCTTATCCTCTTGTGCTCTCAGCCAGAGTGGATCATAATTGTTTTCTGTCCAGAGGAAGACTGAAACCTAAATTGAGACGTAGATGCTGTGGCAAATATGGCATCTATCAATGGATCAGGGTTTTACAAGCCAAATGGAATATTATTCCATAGTTAATCTCTTTTGGCAGTACTTTTAGCACACTCACACACACCCCCTTAACAAAACGCCTGAACCAACCAAACAAGACAACCAAAAAAGCCAGTCTCTGTTTACTCATGAATAAAAAGAGCCATTGATTGTTTAAACACCAGTCGGTAAAGAGATTCAAATACCATCAATAATACAAGATCAGAGGGGTGCCAACACCCAGTAATATTGCAAACAGATGCATGCTAGAATTATTTGAGTTTCATCCTCAGAAATTCCTCTACAAGTTTCTCTGAATGATAGAAGGACTTTATAGCGTTTCGTGATTGCTGACTTATGCATAATTAAACAATCAGCTGTGCTTGGCATATTTCTGTTCTGAAGGACAATTTTGCCCATCTCAACCCATATCAATCAAAGTTATCCACTGAGAAAAATGTAGCTGGGGAAGAGGATTTTAGGAATGTCATTCCTAAACACAACCTCAAAATATCCTAACTTGATTTTTCCTTTAAAATTCATTAGAGACAGGAAAATTCTATTAGGCTGCAAAAATTATTCCAATAATCAGTTACCATATTAAATTAAATTATATTGGGATTAATTTGCAGGTGTCAGGCTCCAAACTTACTTAATGAAATGTTATAAATTATGCATGTACTTCAGTGTCAAAGTATACACATATCAGTTACACATGGAATAATACTTAGTATGTTTTATATCTACAGCCTATATAATCTTTCATGTATTCATAAACAGTTCCATTGTGACCTGAAAATTTAACAGCTCTATTTAGCATACATACACATTTTATATAGTGTTTAAATAATTTCCTAATCTTCTCTTGTCAGATTAAATGGATTGATTTTTCTTCTCAATGTCAAAATTCTTTTTGTGATTCCATGTTGAACCCCTTCTAATAATTTAAGTATTTCATCAGTTCTTTTTCTTTCAGTGAACACTGAAAATGAATACTGCATTACAGTAATGTGAGAACTGGAACTCAACTAAAGGTCAATTGCTGGAAATTAAGCAGTGTTGCCAACATCGGGTAGAGATGTGGTACAAAATCCATGTTGCTATCAAGGTTTTTTTGTTCATTTAAGCTTTGTTTAGCCTTTTTGACCACAACAATGAAGCAGGGTCTTATCCCTAGTAAATTAATCATCATGATCACCAAGTTTTTCAGGGCAAAGTAGTAAGCAAGGAATGAGAGCCTCATACTTTTAAATATGCCTTTCTTTTTAGGATATGTTTGATTTTTCAAAAAGACAGGCTTCTTGTTATAATTGAGTTTATGAAGAATTCCAGTAATTCAGGTAAAAGTATTTTTCCCCCAGGTCATTGTAAACATGCTTTAGGATTAAAAAGTGGATTTGTTCAGTGGAAGTTTCTGAAAAAAGAACTGCTTGAAGATAATTCCCTATTAAGAGTACAATATGGATTTTGATTTTGTATTGTTTTAATTCCTCTAGCAAAGAAATTGATTTGAAAATAGGAATCAATAATAATAATGGCAGCATAACTGATAAGCATTGCCTCTTTCTTTACAATATATTGACTAGTCATGTTTCATGTCATTAAGTTCCTTAGTGTTATGTGAAGCAGAGGCTCTGTGGAGTTTTCTGAAGTATCTTTTGAGTAGTTACAGAGATAATGCTTCTGCAAGTAATATCACTTTGGGAACTTTACTACACCTTTATGTTTCAGAAAGCTCTGACATATCTCTCCTTCTTGGAAAGTTAAATTAAAAACAAAAAAATATTTTTTTTGTTACTTCTATCAAAGAGGGATACTCTGAAAAGCTAACAAAGCCATTTATTAAAGCAATTTATTCATAACATGAAAGCATTGCAGGTTCCAAATTTATATCACTCACAGTTGTCAAAATTTTCATGTTATTTCCTAAGGGAATATAACATGTACTGAAGTAGCTTATAGGAATGATCTATAAATCTCATAGTAAAAATTAACAGTAAATTGAGGGTAGTCAGAAATTCCATAAACAGTGGAAAAATTGCAGATTGTCAAAGAAACTTTTCTTAGTGATTAGCAGAAAACAGAAATCAAGTTAAATTTCACAAAATTTAAATGAAGTATCAAAAGTTCTTAAATAAAAAACCCCAAAAGCAAAACAAAAATACTCCCCCAAAAAACAGTAACATGAAAACCCAGCTGAACAAACAAAAAACCAAATCCAAATTTGCAAAAAACAAAGCAAAAACATCAGCCACCACACACAGTCCAAAAAAACATTTAGTGGAATCAGAACTGAAATCTATCAATTTAATGAACCACATTTTCTTATCAGAACATCAAATGAACTTTTGCTTGATGACATCAAGCCCATGACAAAGGTTTTTAATTAAAAATATCAGTTTGTGGAAAAGTAGCAAATATTGCACTTACGAGAAGAAGAGTAAGAATTCTTTACTAGACTTATCTGATAGATATCATCCAATGCCAATTTTAAAGAAAACAGCAGTTAAAGAGATAGGAACGTTAGAAGTAAATTTAAATGGTTTTTCAGAGGTTGTTTCTACCAGGATAATCAGATAGTTTTCTACAGCCAAGAGAATTGTGATATATGTATTCTACCCAGATATTAGTAAAACATTTAGTTTAACACCACATGGGAAATTATTAATGATAATGAAGAAGATGGGCCATAGAACTGTGTAAATTGTGTAAATGAATAAACGAGAGACAAGAAAATTCTTCTATAAGAGGACTGTGAGACGATAGAATTTATTTATAGAGTTCCTTAAGCATTTGTCTTTGATCATTTTAAGGTGACTGATATTAGTGACTGGCTCAAAGATATATTCTAATTACATGGTGATGTGAGTTGCTATTAATGCTGGAGATTAAAATAGCAAAAGGAAAGATTTGGATGACCTTGAAAGGTTGAGCAATAATTTGACATTGAAAGGTTTATGTGCAAGTTGATATAAAAGGTTATTTTCTAGCTTTTCTGTGCCTGCTGTATATATTATTCATCCCACTACTTTTGTGTTGATCTAGTCACCCAAGTATGGTATGAATTATGAATAAAAAGTGGTTACAAAGATGCCATTCAAAGCTGTTTGTGAAAATGCAATCCCACTGTAGGAATAGTGACTGAAGAACTTGTTAAATGAGGTAACGCCTTTGGAAAGATAAAGGTTCTGTGTGCCCTATGAAAAACTAATTCAAAATAAAATAAAAAAATCCCAAGTCACAAACCTTTAAAATACACAGGACAACATTAACATGAAATTTTTTAAGAGTTATATATAATCATGAAAACAGTACTTTCTGTGGTGAAATTAAATAGTTTAATGTTATTGTAGGTTGACCTTATAGGAAAAAAGGGCAAAAATGTTAGGTACTTTTGAGACGTTGCTTTCTCTCTTTCTAGAGGTCATAAATAAAAGAATGAGTTGATGAATTATTTCAGCAACACAGGAAGTCCCTTCCAGTATTTTGTTTCTAAAATGTATTTTTATATGAAATAGGATACTTACATACAGCTAAGAACTGAGTCAGGGCTATCAGTCATGTAATCTGACGAAAAACTGTAGAAATTAAAAAACTTCTGTTTTCAATGAATCAGTACTGATTTACATTTTCTGTGTTAACTATTTTAAATCCTTTCATCTTGGAGTCCTCATGAAATGTTCCAGGGTATTCCTGGGATCAAAGCTAGTTTATGGACAATTAATTGTATAGCTCATCCTGCTTGTCTTTTTGAAGTATTGACCCATTAGATTTCTTCCAGTCCTCTGGAGCTTCCTTGGTTTTCCAAGACTTATTGAAAAATCAATGTCAATTGTCTAGGGAGCTCTCCAGCCAGCTTTTTTAAAATTATTGAATGCCAGACAAATTTTAAAATACCTAGTTTTAGTAGCTGTGGCTTAACAACCTCCAGAGTTATTGTGGGAGTGGGAGATATTTCAACATCATCATCATCACCTGACATGAATCTACCACTTTGATTTTTTCTAACTACAAGGAGAGAATCATGAGTACATTTCTGCTTCTTATGCATTATTAATGCCATAGTTATATGATTTTCTTATATGAATGGATAAATATAAACACTAGGAATGCTTTACCACTTGCTATTTCATTGTGGAGAATTCCCAATATGATTTATATGATTCCCATTATGATTTATATCTGCTATCAAATTCAATTTTATCTGAATATTATTAATTAAAGTAGTTATTTGTATATAAATTTTTATTAAATTACTGATTTCTTTAAAGTTAGACTGTTAGCAAAAACCACAGAAACCCACAGAACAACTTGTCTTAGCAGCAGAGCTGTCTTGCCTTAGAATATTGTGGAAAAAGCATTATCTTGCATTTGGTTTTGTTATGTGTTCAGGGTATAATATCTTCACAACCTCAATCTGATGAAAATATTCCTTGTGTTTCCCTGAAGTATTTCTTTAGATACAGCATTTCTCAGTTCTCTTTCCTGTATCTTAGGGAAGTTCCCTTTTCTTTCTCTCCAACAAATGTCCCATATTGGGCAAGCTGCCTCTTTTTAGGAGCTCATGTAGGCCTTTTCAGTCTTTAATTATAATAATGCCAACTGCTTTCCTGAGACACCTGCTACACTGGAATTATTATTAATATTTAGAAGTATCTTACTCATGGACTCTTAAGGGATTGTTCCTGTATTCTTATTTTCACAGACACTATATGAAAGATTAATTTGAACAAGTATTCATTATTAATGTGCATTTAGAAGCTGATTCATCTTATCCTAAAGCAAACATTTAAAACAGGTCAGATGACTCATGCTTGGAGAATGTCCATTTCTTTTTACTGCCTCTGAGTGTAAGTTCAAATGGACACATATGTAGCTAAAATAGGTGAAACTTACCCTTTTTGCTGACCACTTTCCACACTGAGAGTGCTGCCATTGTATACCTTTCCAAGCACAATTTCAAGTTCTGTGATAACGTAGCCATATTAAGTCAAAATTCTCTCATCAGGATTTATTTTCCATTGTCAGTATGTCTTGCGCCTTACTAATAGTTTAGGTCTTGGCGATCACAAATGCCTTATCCAAAGCTCTTGCCAATATTGTGTCTCAAGCAGTTTACACGAGCCACATAGTCCTCTTGATTTGTTGGCATGTCAAAAAACTAACATGTTTCACACTCTAAACATTTTGGGTTTAGCTTCCCTAGTGCTTTCTGAGATGAGGCTGTAATTTTCTTCTAACAAATCCTTCTGGGGAAGTAGTTCAGAGAAAATTCATAAAGTTGTCTCTGCTGACATGTGCAACGATATTCAGATTAATTTCTGAATTTCCATTGACCAGTACTTGGAAAACTGTAGCTGATACTTTATGATCATGAAACCAAGCACTCTTTAGCTACATTTGCAGCATCTCTAGGACCTTGTGAATTAATTTTTCAAAGAAGCTGCTTCCACTAAACCCCTTCTACTCCACAGACATACCACATTTCAGTCTTACATCACTGTAATTATGATCAGTCAATAGACAGGAAAAACTTTCTCACTTTTCCTTCTTGTATAATTCAAAGCTCTATTTTTTTTTTTTACTTGAATCTTATTACTATTTAACCTTACTTTCAGACTATCTCCTTCTGTGATGGCTTTTAAGTACTGTGATGCTGCAGCAGTAGCCTCATGTGCAGCCACGAGGTGAACATGTCAAACTAATGCAATTGTGCAGACACTGACACTCAATGAATAGAAGTCATCTCTCAAAATAAATATACTATCTCTCAGCTCATTACCTTATTCCAAGGACCTGGAGAGAAAGAGGTGTCTTCAGAGAGTCATTTCACCTTTCCCAGGCAACTATTTTGAAAGAGATGAATTACTGCCCTGAAGAGTATAATTCATTCTGGTTAACTTTAGGAATGTCAGACAAAACTATCTACATGTAAATTAATTGCCTGTAACTACTCTCCCAGTCAGAGGAGAAATGCCTATTGCATGTTTCTGTTGACTATTTCAGATCATACAATCATAAAATCATTTAGGTTGGAAAAGACCTTTAAAATCATTGCATTCAAACCTAACAGTATTAAGTCCACCACTAACAAATGTCCCTAGTGCCACATCTAAATCCCTTTTAAATACCTCCAGGGATGGTGACTCTACTATTTCCCTGGGCAGTCTGTTCCAATGCTTGACAATCCTATCTGTGAAGAATTTTTCCCTAACGTGCATTCTGAACCTCTCCCGGTAAAAGCTGCAGCTGTCTCCCCTCATCCTGTAACTTTGTACTTGGGAGAAGAGACTGACACTCACCTGACTCCAAACTCCTTTCAGGTAGTTGTAGAGAACCACAATGTCTCCTTTGAGCCTTGTTCTCTCCAGAATAAACAACCCAGGTTCGCTCAACTACTCCTCATAAGACTTGTTCTCTAGACCTTTCTCCAGCTGATATGTATTTTGAGATTAAACAAATTGAAAAGGACTATTTATTTTAGGAGACTATTGTTATAAACTACATTGAGCAGCAATTTGAGCTGTGATACTGATGAACTTGTTGCAGGTATTGGCCAAAGAAATCCTGTCCAAGGAGATTCTTTCTCTCTTGAAAAACCAGGTGACTAGTTTAGGCTCAAAACCCAATACTTAAGATATTTCACTAAACTGAGATGAACTCCAATGTATGTGGATATGTGCTTCTTATACTGCCACTAATGAAGGACATACAGACCCCACATTCTCCTGGCTAATATCTGTGTAAACACTGTGGTGGAAATTAGTTTAATTAATTCCTGTGTGTCACTGACATTCTGTTTACACTTTGCCTCTGATCCTATTTAGCTCTACTTCTATAAAGCTGTTCCTTTTGGAATACCAGCACAGTATTTTGTTATTCTGTTTGTATATAAAAATATAATCCAGTTGTGTTCAGTTGCACGTAGCTCCTAAAAGAGAAGTCAACCCATTTTCATTTCCCAAGCTTATGTCCTATAAGAAATTTTTTTGAGTTGACTATGAGAATCTGAGTCAGGAAATCTTAACATACTTTATGCCAGGCCCATCCAAGTACTGAGAGCTCAAAACTGGCACATGTGCAACATAGGGGCCTTAATAATGCAGTTTGTCTACCGTATTTTTTTCAACTTGACTGTTTGTGGGGATTTCTTTGGGTTTTTGTTGGGGTTTTAGTTCGGTTGCTTGTTTTTTGGGGTTTATTTTTTGGGGAGGGGGGTGAGGGTGGGGTGGTGTATTTTCCTTTTCAAGCCAATTAAGAAAATTGAATTTTTTAAATTTCCCAAACTCCTGAGGACCTACAGGTTTTATGAAGTTGTTTAAAACATAATTTGCAAGTCAAAATAACTGGAAAAACTACTCCTAAATAAACTGAGATAAGCTAATGACTTATTTACACTTACTCAAATTTATCACAGAATAAACTGCAAAGTTCAGCATATTTCTGAGTTCAGGAATGTCAAGAGCAAGAAAAGAGCTTTCAATTAATTATTAGTTTAGATTCATAATTTTTTTTGTCCATGAATAGCCCATGATCTCTTCTCTCATTGTTCATTAATCTTTATTTTATTTTTTCCCCTACAATATGAGAAACCTTTTTTCAATTGTAGTATCATATTTGGCCTTGGTTCTCCAATTACCTCATAGCAATTGCTGTCTGACTTAAAATCTTTTGGCCATTTTTAGCCCAGAGGGAAACAGTTTCTCCCTAAGTTTTCATAGTATTTTAGCAATTACTTTTTACTCTTTGCTCTGTATATTGCAGATAATAATTAGAATCTGGTTTTTGCCTCCTACATGCCACTCTACCATCATGTGAGATTTTGTGCTTTTCCCAACTGTATCTGAAGGTCTAATGTAAACTTTACATGTTATACCAGAATTCAGTACACATAAAATTTCGTTGCATTGAACTATTCATTCATTTATAACATTCACAATTATTTTTAGTACAAACAGGGAAAACAGCATTCATTAATATAAATGACATAGGTTCTTTGAGGCTACTTTAATGTTCTCTACTACTGATGTCCTTGAGAGAGTATCTGTATACCATTTTATGATTTGTGAAAACATCAGTAACCATTGTTGATATTCAGATTAGAGTGATATTAGATTAACATTTCATAATATTGCAATGTTGTGGTTTTCTTTTTTTCACTAGACGATCATACTTAAATTATTAGAACTCTTTGAGTTACTAAAACAAAATCATTAAACACTAACATCTTTTATGACTAGAAAGAAAGAGGATCTTTTGTAGTACTCTTGCTAGCATTATCTCTTTATTAGAATCCCAGTCTCCGTCCTGGGAAACTAAAAAACAGATGTTATAGAAAAAATTATGTTGGAAAATCTTCTAAATACATATTTGTTGGACATCTAATTTGTTTTTCAGAGGAATTTGAAAACATCCATCAGTTTGTCTAGCACTATTTCACTGGAATCATCAATAAATTTCATTTTCAATAATTTCTATCTTCATAATATTAAGTTCATTGTGTCTTTAAAACCATTATATAAAATTCCTTTATGGCAGAGAAATTTACAGTAATCTCTCCACAAACTGTTGTAAACTCATCAACTTAAGTGTTTCCATCCAATAAATGATCACATTTCAAGGCTTCATATAGGAAATAAGAGAATTAATAAAATAAGAGAATTAATAAAA
The DNA here is from genome assembly GCA_013400235.1 of Oriolus oriolus. Lineage (NCBI taxonomy): Eukaryota > Metazoa > Chordata > Aves > Passeriformes > Corvidae > Oriolus > Oriolus oriolus. The sequence goes on from VXBT01001875.1 coordinate 25,875, forward strand.
TAAGAAAATGCTTTCAACTTTCAAACTCTAGCACTATATTTTCTATGCCAACCAAATAAGTTCATAAATAAGAATGTGCAAGAATCTTTCTCATTTCTACCTACAGTATCGTAACTGCTGAAAATATTTGGTCAATAGCACAATTATTATTTGACAGGTGTTTATAAGAAACAATAAAATAAATACTATTATTTTTTACAAGAGCTATTGATGTTTTTCTGATTGACTCCTTTCCAAGATTGATCATAAAAAATTATTTTAAAAGGATTTATCTTGCACTTGTCCATCAGGTTCTAACAATAAATGGTATCATGAATTAGCCTATGTGCTCCCTTCTACAGGCATGGAAACTCTTTTCAGTACATTTGCATTCTGAGGAAACAACATGACTCTCATCCACTATGATACCCACAAGACCAAAAAAACCCTCATTTTTAGACAATATGTTTTCTTCCTGCTGCAAAGATTTCTGTTGTACATCCTTGGATACAAAATTTAATAGATATTTTTGTCTGAATAAACCCAAAATTAAAATCTTACTGCTGGTTTTACTCCAAGAACTGTAATTTATCTTGTTACAACAGCATTCTTTAAAACATCTACACCTTTCATAGTATAGCAAAACTATTATTGCTGTGAGTGTGTTTCATCTTAAGTGAAAACTTTCTCTAAGTGAACACCAGTATGAAGTGGATATCTAAACACAATAGACACCTAATTATTTTCAATTTGAGGTTTTTGTAACAATTGCCAGTAATGATTATGTGAGGAACATTGCCAAGGCAGCGTCTAAATGAAACATAGCTTTTATTAGCAGTAGCCCTTGCCGTGTAGAGACAAAATATATATTTTTATTTTTGTTTCTTCTGCTGAAATTGCTTGGAGTCCTTTCCTCTTGAGCTCACATCAATATAGGATTTTACTTTTTCTCATGTAATGCTCAAGAATATAGAGTTGGGAAGGCAAGAGAATTAAACTTAGCAGAGATTTACATCACAGATATTTTGTTCTAAGGTAAGAAAGTTTGAGATCACTGAAAAAAAGCCCATGCAGTTCCTGAAGAGGTGATCTTTATCTGATATTAATGCTCAGGATATTGGTGGCCATTCTTAGGCCAGAAACTTTTCTTATGATCTTAATCTGTTCTTACTTTTTCTTCTCGGAATGAAATGTCTCCTCCATTTTGTTCTGTTGTCTCAAAGGGATTTTGTAAATTCAGCAAATTATTACACTCTATAGATGATAAATTATTCTTATCAAGATGGTCATGGTTGAAATGTATTTGCTATGTCCAAATAGACTGGTTATGCTACTAATGGTAGAGATCACACTGAATTTTAGATTAAAATAGAACATTCAAAAACTACAATTCCTAATTTTGTGTAAGCGCTACATGTAGGTGAAAATAATGCTGATTCATTTCAATTCTCTTTTTTTTGATCCACCTTTATAGAGCTGGTAAATCAGCATCAAACATTTAAAATGTTTCACTATGTCTTACATTGCATTTTGCTCTTAATACCGGGTTTTGTATGAGGTTTGGGGTTTTTAAATTTTGTTTTCTTTTTCTCCCTTGCAAGGGGGAAGTACTGCTGCTAATTTCAGACCCTTTCAATCAGTTTAGGAACCTGACACTATTTTGTGATTTTAAAATACTGGTAACATTACTGTACATGATATCATCACCTGTGATATATTCATTGTGATCACTGTTCCAGTTAAAACACTATGAATTATTCCATTTTGTGGTCACTACTTACATACATCCAATTGTCCTTTGTTGAGAATTGATTTGATTCCTTTTAACACGACTTCACTTAGAATGGTGTTTTGTCTTAGCCTGTGTGTCACTTTAAACTCTATTAATTCTTTATCTATCTTTTATTACCATTGCTGACCAATTTCTTACTGCCACTTGGACTGTTCAGCCTAGAGAAGAGACTGAAGGGAGATCTCATTGCACTCCTCAGCACCATCATGAGGTGAAGTAGAGGAGCAAGTACTCATCTCTTCGCTCTCTTTGCCATAGATAGGACTCAAGGAAATGACATGGAGCTGAGTTAGAGGACATTTAGGTTCAATAACAGAAAAAGAGTTTTTCACCCAGAGGGTGGTTGGACACTGGAGCTGGCTCTCCAGGGAAATGGTCACAGCAGCAAGCCTGACAGAGTTAAAAAAGCGTTTGGACAACACTCTCGGGCACATGGTATAACTCTTGGGGTGTCCTGTGCAGGGCCAGGAGTTGTACATCGATGATCTGGATGGGTGCCTTCCAACTCAGCATATTCTATAATTCTGTGATCTCAGTGCTGATTAGCAGTATTAGTCTTATACTGCACAGTGTCAGTATATCGCTTTCTAGATCCCTATTTTCATTAGGTAGAAGAGTTCACTGTTTTTTATTTCATATAAAAAAATTTGCCTAAATATGCTAATGAAATATTTTTTATCACGTTTGATTCATGTCTCAACTACTGCTCCCTTGCTGGTATGGTATATAGAGCTCTATGTGGAAACAAAGTTTCTCATATTCAACTCAAGCCTGTTTTGTTTGGTCTTCCTGATCTAAAGTACAGAAGCTGCAGAGTTGTGTACACAACTAATGCATGCATTAAACACTGAGCAAACAGGAAGAGATTAACCATTCACTAATATCAAACAATAGGGTAGATTATAATCACAGAGTGTTCACAAGTACCAAAATAAACAGGTCTCTCACCTCTGATCTCACCAGCTCAGCTAGGTGACCAGCAAGAGACAGAATGATCTGTGACACTCAAGAGCTGAACTGATTCAGCTATGACGTTTATGCAATTAATTCAAAATCATTGTTGCCCATTTTTTGATGTTTTTTATTGAAAATTGGCATGCCTTATTTGCTATATTTACTAGTTTTATCCAAACACCTTTAAATAATAACTTGAACTGGCTGAAAAAAAGGAAGCATGATTTCAGCCTTTTTGGGGGGAGGGGAGTGGTTCAGACAAAGTGGTGGTTTTGTTTTGTTGGATTTTCTCCTTGCAAAATAAATCAGGAGTATAAATGCATCACTTATATCCTACCCTATTTGATTTGAAATACAAAACTCAACTCATATATATTCCATACACATTTTTGGGATCATTAGGCTCTTTCTTTGCTTCTCTCTGCCTCTAGTCTGCCCTAGCCTTGGGCCTCAAAATAGTAAAAAATATATAAAATCCAATAAAGAAAAAGACAAAAACCTAAGTAAGTTTTATTAAAACATAAATGCTTCAGAAAATAGATTTTGTTACAAAGGAATGAGATTTTCTTTTTTACTTAAAATAGCTTATTGAAAAAAGTCTAAAAAAAGCTGGTAATACCATCTGTGATTAATATATATTAGAGAAGACATTTATTAGGCCATGATTTGACAGTGAAGAAAAAATAATTAGAAGTAGTTTACAGAGAAGTGAAAAGATTCACTGCTATTATTAATTATAGATGCTCAACGCAGTACAAAATTTTGAAAAACATTGATCCTCTGTTTTTAGTTATCCTATAATCCTAAAATAATTTTTACCCTTTCTGTGTTTCTTGAAAAAAAGTGTGTTTGATTAAAATGAAAATTTTAAAAATGGGTTTATATGCCACTATTGTGTTGGGGACCTTTGTTATTTTTTCTAAAACTGCAGTTGACATTCAAAAAACCCCAAGAAACCAACACCTGAAAAAAAGGGCTCACTCTCTTCCTTCAAAGGTTGTATAGACAGAAACCACCAAATTTGTTAATGATACAAAACTGAGGGGGGTGGCTTATACACCGGAAGGCTGTGCTGCCATTCAGCAAGACCCAGACTGGGTGGAGAGTTGGGCGGAGAGGAATTTCAACAAAAGCAAGTGCGCATCCCTGCACCTGCTATGAAAGACCTGGGAGTCCTGGCAGACAACAAGGAGCCAGTTGTGTGCACTTGTGACTGAGAAAGCCAGTAGTATCCTGGGGGGCATTAGGAAGAGCAATGCCAACAGGTCATTGCCAGCCGTTCTACTCAACCCTGGTGTGGCTGTATGTGGGGCACTGTGTCAGGTTCTGTGCTCCTCATTTCAAAAAAGACAGCTACTGGAGTAGGTCTGAAAGGTTAAGATGATGGTCAAGGGACTGGAGCATCTCTCTTATGAGGAGTGGCTGAGGGAGGTGTTCCTGATTAGCCCTGAGAAGACTGAGAAGGGATCTTATCACTACATTCAAGTATCATAAGGGAAAGTGTAAAGAAAATGGGGCCAGGTTATTTAGAGTGATGCTCAGTATCAGGGCAAGGGGAAATGCATACAAACTGAAAAACACAGAAAATTCCATCTAAGTGGGGAAAAGATTTTTTGCTTTGAGGCTGAAAGAGGACTACAACCGATTGCCCAGAGAGTTTGTGGAGTTGTCTTCTAGGAGGAAGAGTGGAATGGTTGTAATTACGGTGTTTGTCATTCCAAGTAATTGTTATATGTGGAGGCCCTGCTTTCCTGAAATCACTAAACGTCTGCTCTGCTGATAGGAAGTAATGAATGAGTTTTTCTTTTTACTTGACTTCTGCACACAGCCTTTGATTTCCCTATTCAATTGTCATTACCTCTATTCACGAGCCTCTTTGCCTTCCATTTTTCTCTTCATCCCATGGGAGAGGGGTGTGAGTGAGAGGCTGGCTGAGTGTTTGACTGCTGGGTGAGGTCACCATAGTGCCTAATAAGTAAAGCTCTGTCACTGCAGGTAATGTAAGATGGACACATGTATGAAGAAACTAGCCTCTACACTGGGGCTGTTGTGCAAACAAAATTTTCAAACCAACTTCATACATACAAATTATGTTCAACAAAAATTAACATCAAGGTTAATAAATTGTGTCTTACAGTATATCACTTTGTGAAGATTGTCATGTTCTCATCTAAAAGTGTGAAAGCCACAATACAATGTTTATAACTCCATATGAGAACAAATAAGAAATAGATGCAAAGTTTAACATCCAGAATAGGGATTCTGTGATTTTGTGAGGTTATATTTGCAAATTTCTTACATGATCTTTGTAAGTTGGTGTTTACTCAGGTAAAAGACATTTTCTCATCTATCTAATGAAGATTACGATGTACCTCATGAGTCCACCAGGTTACAGAAGTTCAAAGTAATTAGTAATACTTTACCAAATCAATTTCCTGAATAGGGATTCCCAGGGAATTAATTTAGTCCTATCGTCTCGATTAACCAATGCACTTAAGCACTTGTTTAATTTTAAGTCTCAGTAATTTGAATGATATTAGATGTTTAAGTATTCTGACTGACAAAAATATGATTAAGTATACATTTAAAGGATTTGGTAAACCGACATGTCTCCAAGAGCACACAGTAATTTCTGCTCCCTTCTGGTATATGTACTAGAAATATAGATTGATGTTTCAGTCTCTTTTGATAAAGTTTTAAGACAGAATTTGTGTTAATGTATCCTAAATAATTATCAGTGATATTATTCAGTCTTGCTATTCTTCACTCGTCTTACAGAAAAGAAAAATCATCCTTCAAATAGAAAATTCAGAATTTCTCTGAAAAACACACTGCAAACCACACTAAGGGCAAAACAATCATAGACAAAGATGTGTCTTTTTTTAGAAGACAACACCCAGTGCCTTTGCTGTGGGGTTTTTATTTTATTTTGGTTTCCTATAAACATATATATTCCACTGTACCTGAAATTTTGTAACACACTAGAATGGCCAAATAAATTCTATTAACTAGACTTTAGTTGTTGCTGTCTACGCATGGACATATCCATTATAAACAATTCCTTTTAAAGATGCTTTCTTGCCATGTCCCCTCCTCCTGTTAGTTTCACAGTTCCAAGTATTTGTGTGAGGTTTCTGTGTCTATCTTTTCCTTTAATTTCTCTCCTCCTTTTTACTGTTCCATGGTTCAAGAAAAATATCCTTAATGTTATGTTCTTCTGATGCATTTTCTCATGTATCACACCATTTTACTCACTGGACTGGTATCTTTCATGTTTTTTTACCGGTATTTACACAGTTTTTATCATTCTACTTATGTACACAATGTCTTTCTCTTTGATTTAATTTTAGGTTGTTTTAGGTTTTAGCTTTCTTTAAAAAAAAGGAAAAAGCCCTAAACAAACATACAAACAAAACCAAAACTGAAACAAAAAAATTCATACAATTTCACTGATATTTGCTGCAGACTGTAATTTCTAGAGTAGAGTAAACATTATGGAAGATAAACTGAGCTGGATGTGATAAATTTTCAAGGTGCGGGGATCAGTATTTTGCACATCTGATTTATTTGTAATATTTATAATCAGAGATTTTATTGTTTTGGCCATGGGCAAGGTGAATCACAACCAGAAATGAAATAATTTATATAAAATCAAACTAAAACAAACCCCCTGTTAACTAAGAGCTGTGTCTTTTGTTTACCAAGATTTTCTTAAGAGCTTTGCCTACGATACTGGTAGTATTCCAGAAGTCAAAAGCAATTTAGAATCGGCACAGTGGATCTGTGGGCGTATGTGAATAAGTGCATAACACATTGCATTATTAGGACATATATTAGGTTTTGTCCGTTCCACTAAAATTGAATTATTATTTACTTCATCCAGAATTTCAATTGCATTAGGAAACCTGCTTGATTTTTAATTTAAAATTAATTTTATTCTAATTGGTTAATGAAACAAATATTGATCAATATAGAGTGTTATATATTGTAGCCACTGGAACTAGGGTCAGCAGACCATTGAAAGTCTGGGAACTTGGTAACAGGTTTCTGGGGGTGCAAAAAGTGATATGAAGAAGTTTATAAATGTTATATAATAATTTGTGAATGTAATATTTCTAAAGGCATCTCACCTCTGATGGAAATATTTTATAAGTAGGTAGCTTAAAATGCAGAAAACTACTGTTGTGTTGCAAAGCAAAACTCATTCAAGTCATGAAACACAAAGTCAGAATACGTGCTCACTGGAAACAGTTCTGACTTCATGATAGATGAATCTACTATGGAATGCTTTCATCAAATGAAAAATGCAATATATCTGTTTAGTTTTTCTGTAGCAAGTGCTACCTGAAGAACTCCAGGCACCATTTAACTCACTGTTTTTCCTTAAATTTAATTTAATTCATAATACTGTGGGCCAACTTGCTGAAATAGGTTATGCACTTGAAATATTATATTTAGAAACTAATAATTCCTTTATAATATATTCAATATATAAAAGAGACCTTCTTCTGTTATGAGTTCAGTATAAATATTGATTGAAACAAAAATGATAGACTGCAATTTATGAAAATATTTCAGAAGCTGCAGATCAAAAGTGTTCAGAAATGTAAAGTGAATGTTTTTATTTCATGGTCATTTATGTGATCAATGTGAGAAAAAAAAATGGAAAGATAAAGAACTTATTTCTGCCTTTTAATAAATTGTATTTGTTTTTCTTCTCAATATCTAGGAAACCTGCTTTGGGATTTGGGAAAAAAGGACAGGGAAGCAGAGGTAGTGGTAATGGAACATATTCATATGTTCACATTCAGCAAGTCTAATTAGATGAATACTCTGTCAAAGATCATTGCTCATTGCTTTGGAAGGAGCATAAAAAATAACAATTAAACAATGATGAGCTCTCCTGTGACGAGAAGTTAGGAAATAAGATGGCCTTCCAAGTCCAAATCATTAAGAAGCTGACAAGGATACTGAAGAATGAAAGTGCATACCCCCTTCAAAAATGTTATTTAAAAGAGTTTTTATAAAAATATGATAGAAATCTTACTCATCAGAAACATTACAATAAATTTTGCACCCCAATTTGTGAGAAATTTCAAGCTTTTCTTTTTCATCATCATCAGGTAGAATCTGTCTCTCCCACCAACAAAATCTTCTTCTTTCCACCAGCTTTGTTCTCCACTGCACTACTTGGTGAGCTGCTTCTGGACTTGAATTTAGTGGAAATATTTCCACTCTTTTGTCTTCCTACACATTTTTGCCTACTCAAAGTAGCAAAAATAACTTTGAAATACATCAAGAAATGAGCAAGGGAAAGCCAGAGCACGTTCAAAGAGGAAAAGGAAACTGAAGGCAGTGACAAATCAGGACCAAGACTTACAGGAATTAGATTGGGTTAGAAGGATGTGTTGGAAGTACAATCTGAAAGAAGACATTGCGATCTTTAGACATATATTATAATTTCAAAATTGGGCCTAATTTCTTTCCCCACTTGATAAGAAAGAAACATCACAGCCTTTTTCAGAGTAAGAAAGCCATTGCTGTAATGAGTTCTGATAATATGGACACTATCACTGCGAAACAGTATAGTTATGTGCAAGTACACGTGTTAAAACTGAGTGCTTTTTACTCCAGAGTAAGTGAGGAAAAGAATGTGATTTCAGCCATGAAGCATATTGCCAAAACTCTTATTATTTCTCTAAGATAATTTTATAAATATGCTTAACTGTCCTAAAAAATCTAGATATATTCTAGATATATAGATATATCTAGAATATGTCATGCTGTGATATATTCCAGGGAAAGAATGCCATTACAGAATTTGAAAAGTAGTCTCCTATGTTCCCTTTCTGAGAAGTCTTTGCTGTAAGATAGGGTAAACCACAGGCAAAGCTTTGTCTGTGCAGCATTTCACTAGTGATAGAAAAGGATAGTTTTTCCTAGATATTAGTGACTGGAATCTGATCTAAATAACTTCACTGAGAGCTTCAAGTAGAAGTAAACAAACTTTAATGGACAAGTTTATTTTCCATGAAAAAAATTCCTTCTCCATACATCACTGTCTCTTTTATTTTGCTTTGTCTTCTACTTCCATTTGCTCCTTCTCCATTTTTCTTTTTATTGCTATTATTTTGCCTTCCTTTAACAAAATTTTCATGGCTCTTTCTCTGCATGTATTATAATTATGTTTTTTGCTTTCATATTTTTTCTTTATGGAGGAGTAAAGTCATTGTATGTAAGATGTCCTCTCAGTAGGATTGGTCTCACAATGGCAATATTCCAGCTTAATACCCACCTTCCTTGTCTTGTTCAGCAAGTACCAGCTGAGTGTTGAAGCCAATCCTAGACTAGACAATAGCATTCAGACTGACATTCTGTACCAGACTGTGTGTCATCACGTGTTATGGATGTATGTGTATGAGCGTATTATGTATATACACATATAAGAATTGCCTTATGTTTTTTTCAGAATTGCACTCTACTGGGAGCTATTTTTTCTCACTCTTTTCTAAAACCATTTCTGAGTTATTGACTTTGGCTGTTCCTTGTTTATTACCAAGAAATTGTGAATGTCAGCTCTTCATGTCCCAAATGTCTGCATTATTTTTCTTAAAATACTCCGTTGTGTTAAGATTCCAATCTATCTTAAAGCATATCAGCATAGCAAATATGCTATTTTTTGTACTATTTTTTCTGTGCTCAGAGCACTTAATCAATTGTGGCTTCCTTGAGCATATGTATCTTAGTTATAAGTTCTGTGTTACTACCCTCAAAATAGAACATGCTCATTGTATGAATAAGATTGGAAATAATATTGTTAATTTTAAGGGGTTATTTACATGAGTAATTACCCACAAGATGCAAAAGATCAGAACAGCAGACTGTTTAATGTTTTTGTGTAAGCTGTGCATTCAGACGAAGACTGACTGGGAAGCACAGAAAAACTCAGGTGAAAGGCCAATTTTTTTTTATGATGTCTTAATAGAGGTATCCACACAACAATGTAAATATTTGTGTTTACTTTTCAAACCAGATTTGTTTATTTTGTGATGCTTATTTATGTGATGCTTACTTATGTAATGCATATCATCAAGATCCTTAACACAAGGACATTAACACAGAGTGCTGGCTGAATTTAGTAAAACCCTTTAGAATATTCCTGTAATTTAGGGTTCTTAGAGTTATGGCCAGAGTGTACACGTTAAGAAGTGGCTATATTTTTTTGTTTGTTTTTCTTCTTAGAGATGAAAAAGCTGATACTTCAACAATTTTTTTGTTTGATTTATGGTTACAGAACTAACACAGAAGCTGAAAATGGAAGTGTGAAATAATGACTAAGAATTACTTTTAGCATTAACAATTTGTTGAAAGAACATATTTTTGTTTGTTTTTGAAGGGGAAAAAGTGGAGAAGAGAGGAGACAATGAATCAAACAAATTATGTGAAAGACAAAAATAAGCATAAAAGAAATAGTATTTTGAAGAATTCTGTTTGGAAATGTCAGCACACCAAATATCAGGGACCAAACTAACATTTTAGAGGGTGGTTTATATTAGATAAACCACCTTGATATTACTAAGAAGGAAATTATATTAACGTCATGATACTTAGAAAAAAAGTTTCTGAAGTATATTGAACACTAAAAATGAAACAAACCTAATGATCAAAATTCATCTGGGTAACACTGATTTTATCCTGTGATATGTGGGGAGTTGTTTTTATTTTGTTGTTGTTGATTTGGTTTGGGTTTCTTTTGTGTGTTTGTGTTTGGTTTCTTTTGTTCCCTCAGAATTTTAATTTTTCACTATCTTAGAGGATTTATTGTTCAGTATACATTCTTGGTTGTACTTGAACTGCATTATGAATGGCATAGCAATTGACAAAAGATTTCTTTTCTTCAGAAGTAAATGTTTTCAAAATTCTAAAGAGTATAATTCCACTGAATTCAGTGGATTTCTTTGTTTGGATTGTTGATGTTGCTTCTTGGTTTTTCTATTTATTATTTTTTCTGCTTGTTCTGTTTAATTTCTGAAATAAAATTACACGACTTTTTAGGGATATTTCTGACTAGATTTATGTTTTTCACTCTCAAGTGTCTTTTTCCTTTGATCATGTATGTGGTCACTTCATTCAGCAGAGAGTAGAAATATTGTTGGGGAAAAAATTAGATCAATATGAATACACCTTTTGTTTGATGGTGTGCAGCTTCTGTTCTGATCTTATTTCATAAACATTACAGTTCTGGTGGCAGAAATTTGCTGGTATTTAGTAACAGAAAGAACAACAAATATAGATATATATTTTATTAATGAGAAAATAGTTGTCTTGAATCTCAAGAAACAGTTGGGATAAGATTTTGATCCTTTGAGAGATAAAGACCTTCAATTGGAAATAATTTTGTACAAGACTGATGAGAAATTAATTTATTAACTTGTTTTCACTACTTATAAAGGTCATCAGGCACAACCATTCACCTTTTCGAGAATTTTTTTTTCTGGATTTAGTTTCTGCAGTACTTATTAGTTAAATCTAGGACATATTAAAGTGTAATGAGGAGGAAGCTTATTGTACAGAGACCTTTTATATGTTAGTTAGGAATTGCCAGAGTAATTTATATACGTTTTTATTAAAATGTATTATAAAGCTTTCTAGCAAATGCTGTTTGTAGTTTTATAGAAAGACCTTCCAAATTTTGCTCTCAGTTATCTCATTTACAAAGCTGTCAGGTAATTCCTCTGTAAGGGCAAAGCTCCCTCGCACTCTCTCTCTCTGCTCTTTCTCTCTTGGCTTCCAGTCGATGTTGAGATTGGAAGACTATTCTTACCAAGTGTACATGTTGATTTGTTGTGTTTTGTGTTTTTTCTTCACAATACTACAAGAAGACATAGACTGCAATTTCATTTCTCTTATTACCTGACCATTTTGAAGTTTTAGTTAAGAGATTTATTTCATTCTGAAAGTATCTGAAACAAATATGAACATTATAAAATGGAAGAGGACCAGTGGCAGAATTCACAGATGCATGTTTGATAGTTTGAAACATGGTAGAAATGAACCCAGCTATGGTGTTTCAAATAGATTTAGTGGCAACAACGAAGATGTTAGGGATGACAAAGAGGAAGATAATATAATAAGCAGAGAGATATTAAAGATTTTGCTAAGAGTTTTTTATTTCTATAGGAATATAATTGACTTCACATTTCACATTTCAAAACAGATAATAAACCTAAATGAGCTATAGAGATAAAATATGTATTTCCTTTACCTGCTAAGCTTTCCATTTATTATTGTTCATTGAATTGCAATATTTCCACAGAATTGTATGATTATTCAGGTTGGAAGGGACACCATGACATCTAGTCAAATTCTCAAAGCACTGTTTAAATTGAATTCAGATCAGATCACCTAGGCTTTTGTATACCTGGATGTTGAAAACCTCCCAGGAAGATGATACCACAGCCCTTCTGGATATCCTGTTTCAGTGTTTAATTATCCTTCAGTTATCTCATCCATTTTTTTTTCTTTTAATTTTCTTGTTATATCCAGTTGGAAACTCCCATTTCAATTGTGTCTTATTTGCATGCTGTACAGCTTCTGTAAAAAATCTGGCTATGCATTCTTGTGACAACCTCCTCCAAGGTGCTGGAATTTAGCTATTAAGTCTCCCTTAAAAATATTTCTTGTCTCCACACCAATAATCCCAGTTCCCTCAGTCTCTCTTCACACAGACTGTGTGTTCCATCCTCTGACCGTCTTAGTGGTCCTCTGCTAAACACACTCATTTTTATCAGCATCTTTCTGAAGCTGAGCAGCACAGAGCTGGTCACAGTATTCCAGATGTCATTTAGTGAGGGGACTATTAGCTTCCCTTAATCTGTTGGCCATGCTTCAGTCAGTCCCTAGACAACGCTCATGCAGACAGCAGTTAGTCTGTTCCTCATGTAGTACTTTGCACCTTTTGAATTACATAAGGATTCTGCTGGACCACTTCTGCACCATGTTTAAGAGCGTTTGAAATGCCCTCTGCCCTCCAGCATGTCCAACATGCCCATTCCCTGCCCAGTCTGACATCATCTGCAACCTTGGTGAGGGCAGGTTCTGTCTCCTCCTCCAGGTCCCTGATAAATAGGATAAGTTACAGTGTAGACTTCTCCTACCCTACAGGATAGAGGAACTGCACTTGGAACCAAATTTCGTGTGGAATATGAAAAATTAACTGCTATTCTCTGAGCCAGTCTCATTCAATTTAGTAGTCCATCTACTCCTTTTTCATCTAGTGTCATCTTGATTGTAACATCAAAAGTCAGATACAAGGATGCTGTGGGAGACTGTGACAAAAGTTCTGCTGTAGTTAAGGTAGATGATATCTCCTGTTCTTAGCCTTGGTAAATCCAAGCTGGCTACTCCCAGTCACTTTCCTCTTTTTCACAGGCCCAGAAATAGTTAGGAAAAGGCTTTGTCCTATGTGTTTCCCAGGGACTGAAGTGAAGCAAACTGTATTGTAACTCCCTGAACTGTCTTTCTTCCCTTTTTCAAAATGGTTTCAAGATCTGCCACACATCTTTTATTAGTGGTTATTACAGGCATTAATAAACAGCCAGGAGTTGCTAGTCATATAATGAGTAAAATAAAGTTCCTAATTTTATTTTAGGCAAACCAGTAGAGCTGGAAATAACAGACAAGCTTTAGGTTTGTTTATTTAAAAGCTTGTCTGATTATATGAGTTGACTTCTTCCTGTAAAAGTCTCTTAATACAAGCCCCAAAATTTTAGAAACCTAAAAATAACCATTTTGTGCATGAGACATACTGAATTTTTATAAATACAGTGATATGTTTCAATAACTAAATATGTGAAATAAAGGTATGCAACTGAATTTAACTGCATTTTAAAATGCTGTTCTTATTTCACATTTAAAAATTTATTTCAATTTAAAATGTTATTCCTACTAGATTTCACACATACAGAAATTTGGCATCACTGGAATGCAAGCTTTGTCCCATAAATAAGATGAATAACATGAAAATACAAAGAAGCTGGACTGCATTCCAAAACCAATTTAAACTTTTCACATTTGTCAGTTGCAAAGTTATTCCCATTATCATCCCTGAAACTGTGAAATCTTTTCCTCAGCTGTATCTGCCATTAAAAGAACAAAAATGATCTTTTTCTAGGAACATCAGCAAATAAAATATTCAGAGTTCTTTTTGGTAAACCCACTTACTTCTCTGAAGAGAAGCATACTCGTTTAACAAACAGTTCTGTATATCTCAGACATTCAAGAGTAATGAATAAGTCTTATTCAAAGATAAGTATCTGAATTCTATCCACCTCAATTTCATGTGATGTAATTGCAATTTAATTGACTCAGAACCTTTGCAAATTACTCAATCCCCAATGTATACAACTCTAACCGACTCTGTGGTTCAATGTTACTGCATCAGCCACAAGTGTCAATAGAGCTGTCAGCAAAGGAAGCTCTGCAAGGTGGTGATTCCTCTGCCAGGGCGCAGAGCCTGATCCTGATCCTGCTGATTCATCCTGCCTGTCCAACCATGACTTTCTGAGAGCTGCCTCAGGGCTGGTGACTGTGCAGGTCCCTATCCTGCCAGCTGAACCCCAGCTGCTTTTTTTCTGCCTAAGTCAAGAAGCAGTTGCTTTACATTTTGAAGGTGTTTGTATACTGCTAGACCAGTTAAAGATTTTTGAAGAAGCAGACCCAGAGCAGGATGCTGTAATGGCACCTGGCTGCTGCTAAGTAATCCCTGAGCATCTGTTTTTACCATACTGATCAACTGAATTGACACTAAAAGGAGTAGTGCATTCCAAAGGAAGGAAGGAAATCCAGATATCATTATGATATCTGGTACAAAATCAAATTCAGGGAATGGACTCATGTAACTCTTAGGCAAGAAAGTTTCAGAACTGAATATAATCTGGAACTGTTCTTATTGCCTTATTTTTCTACTTCGGTTTGCAATCAAGTACTTTGATTTCTATTTAAATAAAAATTTGCTATAATTTTCTTGGCAAAAAATGTCTGGTATTAAATGTGTATTTTGAAGAAACAGAAAACTTGAAGTTTATGTTTCTTATGTAACCTTATTCTGGCCATTTAATTCCACTGTAGAGGCTACTCAAATACATGAGGCCTGTATCTGGGATTTCTAGCCCTCAAAACCCAGTTTTACTTCAGAACTGTAAGGGCCTTTTAAAATGTCACATTTTTAGGAGTAATATCTTAAGAAATATACCAGAAACCCTTTTTCTGGAGGGGCTTGTATTTAAAAAAAACATTATATCAAAAAGATATGTTTTCCATCAAGAGTTTAAAATTCACTTAGAACTGGACCTGTGATCTGGAGTCATTGTTAGCATTATATTTAGGTCCTCTGAACAACTGCTCAGATATCTTGGAAGAAAATCTTCAGATCTCACTGTTTATGTACTGAACTGCCTAGGGTGTGGATTCTATTGCGATGGCCAGGAGCCTAATCTTTGATCTTGACACTGGCAGATTTAATGTTAGAGAATTCGTCCATTTCCCACAGGAAAAGAGCAGAACCTCTATCAGTTTCTCAAATTCCAGCCTAGCTTCCCTCATTCTGTAACACTGACCTTCTCTCCTATTACAGTGTCCTGGTTTTTGCTGGGATAGAGTTAATCTTCTTCCTGGTAGCTGATATGGGTCTGTTTTGTATTCAGTATGAAACTAATGTTGATAAAACACTGGTGGTTTAATGGTTGCTATGTAGTGCTTGCTCTAAGTCAGGGACTTTTCAGTGGCCTGTGCTCTGCCAGCAAGCAGGTGCACAAAAAGCTGGGAGGGAGCATGGCCGGGACAGCTAACCTGAACTGGCCGAAAGGATATTCCATGCTACAGAATGGCATGTCCAATATATAAACTGGGGGGACTTGGCCAGGAGGGGTCAATCATTGCTTGGGAAAGGCTTGGAAATCTGTCAGTGGGAGGTGAGCAACTGTATTGTGCGTCATTCATCTGTCCTGGTTTGTGATTCTTGCTCTGTCTTCCTTTTCACTATTATTAATAATATTATATTTTTATTTTATTTCAATTATTAAACTGTTCTTATCTCAACCCACAGGTCTTACCTTCTTGGGTTTTTTTGGATTCTCCTCCGCATACCACTGTGGGTGGGGTGGGGTGAGCGAACAGCTGTGTGGTACACAGTTGTCAGCTGGGGTTAAACCACAATGCCTTCAAGCAGGCACATTTCCTCTTAACATAGAATTAGGAAGCATGGAAGTTATTCACAGGTTCTCTTCACCATGATTAACTTTATCTAATTTGGTTCATATTCTGTTTATTATGTAAATAGAAGTAAAATTGGCATTTGTCATATAACAGAAGGCATAGCATAGCATAAACAGCTTGCTCTGAGAACGGAAGCATTTTTCTTTGACTTGAAAAAGCAGTGAAACTGTTGTCAATGAGACCTGCTTCCTGCATACTGGCATTTCAATAAAGCATGAAAACCGTCTCACTTTGAAATACTGATGCAAAGGCAGCAGGAAGCATTGTTATGTGTCTGAAGATTGTAGTTTGCAGCCTGCATTTATGATAGGTACAGAATTTAAGATCTGTATTAAAATGTTTGCTGTCCATTTGAACATATTCAACAGCTTTTCTGATTGTATATATAAAGAAAAAACAAAAATAGCTTTCTGTCATAACTCCCCTAAAAGTACATACTAGGTTTAGGTAATGATTCTTTCTGGAAGCTAATCTGACAGCAGTATCCAAGGAAAACTTCCATGATGCCACAATTTTTTTCATATGAAGTCACTGTGATTGCACTTGATTGCAACTCTCAACTGGTTTTAGAGATATTTTGAAATGTATAATTTTTGCCCTCTTAGAGCTGTCAAGCAATGGTTTTTTTCCACATCTTAAAAAATTCTGTTGGGAAATATTTCTACAGTAATAAAATTCCACCTTTTCCCCAGCCCTTGTAAATGATGAGTACACAAGCACGACACCAGGTTTGAAGTCAGACACCACAGTATGTGATTCATCTCTTGTTCAGTTCCTTAGTCTGGAATGAAGCTGATGTTTTCTTCCCGTTCAGAAATCTGGTATGGGCTGTCATATTCACTTGCAATTAATACATGTCTGTTACAGACCAATGACTTTAACAATTGCAAACCTTCAAATATCTCTTCAGCTTTTCCTAACCAGATGTTGCCATGGTATCCAGTCTGGCAGGAAAAAATAACATAGTTTGGTCTTGACAACTCTGTTGATGAGTATTACTGCTTTATCTTATAGCTTTAATAAATATATTCTTATTGCTATAAACTCTGTGAGAAATGTAATAATTCTGATGAGGTTATGAGACTGCACAAAACTTGCTTATAAACCTGTAAATAATTTTATAGTTGTATACCCCTTGTTCATATTTTAACACAGTGAGCAGGCATTTTATTATACACCAATTTAAAGTATCTGATATTGCTTTTAATTTTTAATGACAAACAATAAATATATATTAATATCCATTAAAACAGCATGGTATCACCTCAGGGCTTAAATTCTAAATGGACTTTAACGAAAGTAAACTTCCTCCTCCATTGGGCTAGTACTAGGACTTTTGCAAGTGAAATGCTACAAGAAAGAAAATGTCAGGCCAGAGACTTTTTTGTTTAGTGATCAGAACTTCTAAAAATATGTATGGTTTTTCTCATGTTTTTGAATTACATTTGAGTTAATTACACCCATATTCTTATGGTAGCTCACATAAAGAGAAAGCAACAAACCTTTTATCACATTGAACAGTTTCTCAAAGCAATAAGCTTCCTGCTAATACCCAAAAAAACAAGTGAAATACTTTTCAGTGGAAGATGCCAATAACTAGACTGAGACAATTGAGATTAGGTAGCTACTTTTCCTGAAGATCATTAGATAGGTTATCTGGCAATGAAAAGCACAAGTGAATAGAAAAAACTTTACTAGGATATTGAAAATTAAGTAATGGAAATGTAAGATTGAGTCTACTTCTCTAACATACTACAGAAATGTTCTTAGCATTTACTAATCAGTATTATTTCAAAAATTGTAGTAAAAAGATAACATTTACTATAGTGCCAACTAGAATGTTGCTGTTAAAGCAAAAACTTTTGTCCTGAATGGAGAAAATCTTGTATCCAATTTTATCAATAGAGGAAATAAAAGTGCACATCTTTATATGCTAAAGTCTAAATCACCTATAGAAGAGAGGACGTTGGCTGAAACTATAAGGTGACATTTTTTTTCCTCTCTAGAGGAAAATATTTAAGAAGAGACTGAATTTTCTGCATTGGATAAAATAGTGCTACAGATACATTTACAACTCAGCATTTCTAGGTTCACTCTTGAATCATCTTTTTGGAGAGCTGTACAGCTGTAAAGATCTATAGCTGCAGATAAAATAAATGCCAAATAATATGGAGAAATACTAAATGAAAACTGAACATCCTTGAAAATAACTCTTAGGTTTGAAAGTCTTCATAATCTAAAAATTGCAAATACTTATAAAGGGTCATTCTCAAAGAAAGATTAGATACCTAATGTAAATTTTAATTAGACATTAAAAGTCCAACTTCAATTTTGTAATTCTCCTTTCTCTGCTTTCCTTCGCCTTTGGAGTGGCCAAAGCTTTATTTTCACCTGAATTTTATTATAAATTTTATGCCTTGCAGTGCTCACTATTCAGTCAGAACAATTGATTATTCATTTCCTCCACTGTTAAGGTAAGGACTGATCAAGGTCAGGAGGAGTGGAGGAGGAGGAGGAAGGTGGTGGGCAAGATTAAAAATGGAAATATTTGGAAATGAATACCTAAAGTCAGCCTGAATTTCATTTGAGTGTAAATTTTTAAATACTCATGAATTTCTGCATGTTGCTATAAGATTTTTCTTGGAAGACTGATCAGTTATTTTGATAATTGTCTGTGAGTTTTTCAGAATCCATATGGACTTCTTGTGATATCTTTAAGAAACAAGATAGAAGAGTTCAAGTGTAATTTAAAAAATATTAATAGTGTAATATATTCAATCACGAAAGTCATAAACTTGTTCTCATATATATACCTGGTGGAAAAATAATTTTAGAAAGGAAATATTAATTCAAACAAATATTTCATTGTTAATGAAGAAAATCTCTGGCTTTATGACCTCATTTTGATTTTCCTCATTTGAGTCTGTCAGATGAATGTTCAGAAAGGTTATATTGAAAACAAAGTCATAGAGCCATTGAATCATAGAACCTTTTAAAATCATCTAGTTCCAACTCATCTGCCATGGGCAGAGACACCTTCCACTAGACCAGGTTGCTCAAAGCCCCATCCAACCTGGACTTGAACACTTCAAGGGATGGGGCATCCACAACTTTTTTCAACAACTCGTTCCTGTGCCTCACCACTCTCACAAGAGAGAATTTCATCCTAACAGCTAATCTAAACCCACCCTTTTTCATCACAGGTCATTCCCCCTTGTCCTATTGCTACACATTTTTGTAAAAAGTCCTTCTTCAGCTTTCTTGTAGGCCCCCTTTAGGTACTGGAGAGTGCTGTAAGGTCTCCCTGAAGCCTTCTCTTCTCCAGGCTGAGCAACCACAGCCCTCTCAACCTGTCTTCATTGGAGAGGTGCTCCAGCCCTTTGATCAATGTATTGGCCTTATCTGGACTTTCTCCATCAGTTATATGACTTTTTATACTGAACCAGAGGGAGTCCTGGTTCATTAATCAATTAAATGGACAGGATCGACTTAATTCAGTGGTCGGGAAACTCAAGGAATCTCATAATTATAGAAGTAAAATAATATCTCCAAAAATTTGTCTGTACTGGCTATCACTTAGTGAAAGATGAATGTGACAATGTCATTTACTATAATGATCTCAGTTCACATCAAGGGCTTGACTGATTTTGAGTTGTTTGCTGTGTTTCACTGTCAATGCTTTGTTGAGAACACATCAATACTTGTGAATGAGACATGCAGTAAAGAAGATAAGATAGGAATGAAAGACTCTCAAATTAAGAGGGACTTCTGGAAGTATGGATTAGGTGACTCAGGAGCAATGGGGGGTTGATAATGGCAAGCGGGGTTCCACTGAGTAGAAAAGGTAGCTGGTTACAGAACTGTACTAATGGTAACTTGGCTGTTTTACTGTGGGCAGATCACTGTAACAGAGATGATTGGATGGACTTATCTAATGAACATTAATTCCTATCCTTCAGAACCTAAAGAAACAATTACCGTAGTATCATGGGGAGTACTGATATGACAAAGGGCATATCTTTTTAAGTTTTCAAATACTTCATATTCTGGATTTGATAGTACAATACACTTCCTTTGCCTGGAAGAGAAGATGGGTGCTCTACCTGTCCTGTATCATACGTTTCTGGTTGCTGGAGTGGCATGTAACCTCTATGTCGCCCACAACATTTGTGCTGAAGATGGGAGCAATAGAATATGGATTAGCCATCAAGGTTCAACTACAGTATAACAAATATAAATTCTATTTCTGATAGACTACAGATTTAGTGTTCCACTTCAAGCACAAAATTCGTTGCTTCCTTCTTGCTATTTTTTTTCTCAGCATTTTATTCAGTACAATTTTAGAGGGTGAAATCATTGAAACAAGAAGGTTTTTGGGTTTTTTTTGTTTTTTTTTTTTTTGAATACAGCATGCCATCAGAGGCCTGGAAGTGTCCTTGTGTAAGCAATAAAGAATATTAGCCATTCTTCCATTAGGTTCCAGCCCAGCATGACATTCTATGCATGAAAAAGGGTGGACTACTCCTATCCATCCATATACAACAGCTAAATAATGACAGTACACAATACTGTTCAGAAGAATATCCATAACCCTAGAATTTTCTTTCAATGAGAAATGAAAGAAATGTAGAAGTATGCAGCTGAAACCATACAATAAAAGGAAAACTAAATAGGAGAAAAAAACTACATTTTTGAATGATCATTTTCATGCAATAATCATCTGATTAATAATATAAATATCTGGAAGTGCAGAAGTATAGCAAAGGATATCCAATCTTTTTCTATCAGATAAATTAGATGAAGAGCCTGTGAAAATTAAGAGTTTTGCAAGATGTACATGAAGTGCTGTACCTAATCAGCCTGTAGAAGGATCATTTGTCTCCCGCTTTTTGTAACAAGGTTAGAATTTTTAATGATTCTTTTTGGTGGAGATTCTAAATTGCAGAGCAAAAGAGAACCTTCTTCATTTTAGAAACATTCATAACTCTATGAACTCTCTAGATTTATCCTTCAACTAAGGTGCGATTTTCAAGGAACTAACAAATAACAGTTCTCATTAATTAAATTAGAAAATAGCTCAACTTCTTTTTAAAATGTACTGAAGTACAATAAGTTTTGAAAAAGACCTTATCCTTCATTGTCTGTCATGAGTCAGAGAGAAACACAATTTATTTTAAGGCTTAGGTTATGTCATTTTCAGGATTTCTTGGCTTAGAAGAATTTTTCAGTGAAGGTATCTCTCTGCAAGTTTTAGTGCATCTTTTATAAAACTGTTCTTGAAACTTCACACAAGTGTAAAATCACTGAATTGTCTAATCTATTGATTCATGATCTAATAGGCTGAACAGAGGCTGTAAATAGCCCAAGATTTTTTTTTTTTTTTTGTAAAGAGATATACATAAAATTCAAAGTAGAAACACACAGTCCTTCATTTTTTTCTTCCAGTTTAACACTGGAATAAATGAATAATTTATTCAATTAAAAAAGTATTCACTCTTGGCATTTTTCAGATCAGTCAATACTCCTGATTCTTCCTATGCCTTTGACACTTACTTGGGAGGAGTCTGAGTAGGGTATCCCTTCGTCTGAGTCCTCAGTTTGTGTTTTCTACCTTCTTTTTTGTTCCTGCTCATTCCTGGGTTTGTGGAGATGGGCCTTAAATGAATCTCTGTGATGGACCTGCAAGTAGCCAGAGCTTCCGCATCCGTCACTGTCTCTCTGTGTTCTTTTGTGGCTGAGCTTTTGGCACACATCCTAACATAAAATATTTCACTTGACTGAATTTTGAGGAATAGAGGTACAGCATTTTTCATAGAATTTCCAAACTATTCTGTTAGATACAAAAATTATTTGTAGACAGGGCGACTGCACACATCTAATTTTTAGAAAGATAGATGGCAGCTTGAATTTGAATCAAGAACAAAACAGAGTATTCCTGGAGAAATTTATACCACTGTTTAAATGCTATTGAATCTGAAAAGTTAACATGACTTTCATCTGCTGGGATAAACCAGCATTTCAAAGTACCTCTACTAGAAATAATAATGACAGATACATAAAATAGCAATGAAAAAATGAAAAAGGGAATGGAGGATCATGGATAAAAAGACATTACAAGGAAATTGAATAAAATTATTGGAAATAATTGAGAAGACAGTAAAACAGAAACTAGACATGACAATGGAGATGGAACAGGTGTCATGACTATCCAGACAAAGGAACAGGTCCCATGACAATCTAGACAGGGGTATCGTTGCTGGCTATTGAGTCCATATGAGCTCACTTCCCAAAGACAGAAGTCTCCTCTTTGCTCTTCTTAGGGGAGGTTTTCAATCATAACCCACTTTGTATTGTACTGCCAGAATTTCCTTTTAAAAAACAAGGCTGAAGTCATTCCAGAGCAAGTTTATTGAAACTAAGCAGTTTTTATTGATTTCTTCACTTATTTTGACAAAATACAATCCTAAAGAGGTTCCAGTTATACAACACCATGAAAAATCTTCATATTTCTGCTAGTAACCAAGATTAGTCAGACCTTTTTTCCCTTCCGTTAGTTGAGCCAAATACCCTACATTTTATGTAGTCTGCTACTGGGGTTCATCTCAGTCTAACCTCAAATTCAGATTCCCTTTCCTTACATAATAATCTCTAGTCATTATTTCTAACAATTACAAGAAATAGAAGATGCCAGGATGTTCTTTCAGTGGGAAACTTTGGTTGGTTTTAACTATTTACAGCTTTGTCTTAAACCAGAAAAGAGAACTTGAGAGATCCCTTTAAAGTTTGTGATTCATTTTCAGGGAAAGAGGAATGTGAATAGACACTGCCATAATTTCTTGAAATTTTTCCATCACTAATTTGTGGCTGCTTCTTTTGCAGGGAAAAAAAATATAAATCAGATGAACAGCAAATTTCCACTGAGAAACAAAACAAAAAGGGAACAGTAGTGCAAGTGGTTAACCAATAAAAGCAGGCCAAGATTTCAGTTTATTAACAGTTCAAATGCCACTTTCTGATTGGACCTGTATATCAAAAGGGGTTTTGTGCCTAAAACATTAGTAATTAATACACTCATTGTCAGATGAATAAAGAACATCAGATAAAAAAAAGTTTCAAAAGAACCAACAGTATTAAAACAAGGTTTTCATTTCAAAAATTATCTGATTTTTTTTATCAGCAACAGAAGTCTATTCTAAATTTGACTGAAGACAATAGAAAACCTCCCAGTGATGTCAATGAGCTTTAAAATCATTTTAATCTTGTTATAAAGATTCTTAACAATACTAGAAATTTGTGTCAACTAAAAATTAACTGTGTTAAAAAAATTAAAAAATCTAATATATGGTCTGGCAACGATAGATGAGTTTTATTGCATTCTATATTTTATTAGTTCTATTCAGAGACATCACTGTTTTTTATATTTATTTATAATTTATCACCTTTTCAGATGATAACTGACAGGGTCTGTAGTGATAGGGAAAGAGGTAATGGTCTTAAACTAAAAGAGGATGAATTTAAACTAGATATAAGGAAGAAATTTTTCCCAGTGAGGATGGTGAAACACAGGAACAGGTTTCCCAGAGGGGTGTTGAATGCCTCACCCCTGCAAACATTCAAGGCCGTGTTGGATGGGGCTCTGAATAACCAGATCTGGTTGATGCCCCTGCTCATTGTTAGGGGAGTTGGACTAGATGGCCTTTAAAGATCCCTTCCAATCCAGAGTATTCAATGATTCTATAACTTCCTGGTGCAATTTCTTGTATTTTCTCTTAATGATGGTATCTCATCTTCAAAGAAATGAGCTACAGTTCTTAAGGATGTGTCTAGTTCCCAGGCCAGATTGCCAGTCCAGCAGCTCTCTGGCAGCTCCCAGGCTGGCAGGCATCTTCTTCTGTCAGTGTTTTAGCAGATATTTTCTGCCGGCTATTTTTGCATTATAACCAAGTCACCTTTATGCCTGCTTCCATCAGGAAGATCCTTCAGTTATGTTAAGGACAGAATTATGTCTAAGGTGACAACCATTAAAAAAAGTAGTTATAAATGGATGACTAGGGAAGACTCTGGTCTTTGAGATCTTTTAGCCCATACTTCAGCACTCAGAAGGCTTAAAATTTCCCAGCACATCTACCTGTAATGTACATTCTGTAGATGTCCTGCTTTTTTTTTTCTTTCATAAACCCAGTTCCTACCATCTTCAATTAACACTTTTTGTTCCTTTTACTGTTAGAAATAGTGAATATTTAATCCATATCTATTCTTTTCCTACTATGTCTGACTTTGTAGACCTCTGTAATAATCCTATTCTGTTATCTTTTTTCCTAGACTGAAGACAACTTTATGCTAAGAATATTACACAATTCTTTCTTAAATAGAAGATATTTCGTATCTCTGAATATCATAATTATGTTTATCTGAACGTCTTCCAATTGTCCTATACACTTTGTTAATAGGCAGAGCTAGAAATAAAGGTTGTATTCAAGACATGAATAAACCAAGGATAGCTAATCTACATTACAGTATTTTCCATTTTTTATAGAATTCATTTCTTAATAATTTTGCAGGTTTTGACCAGTACTTCATATTAAGTTAACAGTTTCATACTACTAAGTTTTTAATTCTTGACAGTAGAACTTACTGTTAAGTTCACTTTAAAGTTCACTTTAAACTTTAGTTTAAAGTCCTTCACATTATTTTTTATGTGAGTATTATTTTTTGAAAATGTCACTTTATTTTAG
This sequence comes from Oriolus oriolus, assembly GCA_013400235.1. NCBI lineage: Eukaryota > Metazoa > Chordata > Aves > Passeriformes > Corvidae > Oriolus > Oriolus oriolus. The sequence goes on from VXBT01001875.1 coordinate 50,610, forward strand.
TCTAGACATAATTCTATCCCCCAGCTACTCACTTTTCAGTCCTTCTGAAGTTGTTCAGAATCAGCTCTCATCCCTGTATGTCATCAACAAACTTTTTACTTAAATTTTCTTGTCGTTTACCTGTTGAGTGATACAGATTGCAGCCCAGCGTGCTGCAGAACTCAATGGATAATCTCCTTTCACAGCAAAACCTGACCATTTATGAGATTCTGCTTTTCTAAATCAACTATTTGAGCAACCAGTTGCCGTTATTCTTATGCCTCGAATGCCTTCTTAAAAGCCTTTGGGGAGGAACTTTGCAAATTTCCAAAATTTGCTTGGAAATCAAGACTTTGTTAACCATATTATCCTTACTCACACATTTGACATGCACACTAGAAAGCTCTAGTGTTGTGAGAAAATACTTCTCTTTATAAAAGCCATGTTCTTTTCCCCAACTACAGTTTGTATATACAGCCATCTAGAAATTTTTTTCTTTATATCATAGTGGAAAATAAATTACCCTGAATCATAAATCACTGGTATATAGTTATCTCAGTTTTTCAGAATTTACAGACATTTTCACCAGCTAGCTGACTCTATGTTCTCAAAACAAAGACCCTCAAAATGATATTGTTACGGTTGATATAGAGATAAAACTTGAAAGAAAGTTGATTTGGTACATCCAGAAAGAGACATGAGGTTACTTGTTTGTGTGTACGAGGATGCCTAAATATTTTGGGAAATGCTCACTCTTCCTTGCAAAGATTCATGAATGTCTCCAACAGCTTTAAGTGCTATTATGATTCCATAAGATACCAGTTATTCAAGGAGAGGATGTTCACTTTCATGACAGCCTTTGTCTCTGCATATTCTACTCCCATCTTGGCTTTGCTTCAATGAACTTTACTTCTCAAAAAGGGATAAGGTATAGCAAAACTGTACCTCTCAAACAAATGCGCATTTGAAGACCACATTGGTGTCATACATCATTTTGATTTTAAGTGTTTAGGTGCTATAGTGCTGAAATTTAGTATCCTATATAATAACAAACAACCAAAAAAACATCTTGCCTCATGAAGACTTACATTTACTTAGGCAAATATATACAAAATGCTACTAAAATAAAATAAACCCCCAGTAATTAATGTGTTTGTTCTCACAACATTCCAATATGTTAAAAACTTCTGTTCTGAATTAAGAGGCAGAAAAATGACAGCTGAAGTACAATAAGTAGAAACTTAAGTCAAACTTACGTCAAATCCTTAAACCATGCAAACGGTTTGGAAAGGTTTTTTTATTCCTAGATGCCAGCTACCTTGGTCAGCTTTACTGTTGGATTTATATTTTCCATGGGATATACTCTGTGCGTGCACACTTATTTACCATTTTTGTTACTGTTGTTTTTTACAGGTGTGATTGGAAAGCAGACATCAAAGTATGAGCTTGTGCTCATCCTTGTGATGTATGACTGGATATGTGCATGCCAGTCTCAGTTAGGTTGTCTAGAAGTCCATCTAGGTTTCTTCTTTGGTAGGAACATCTCTGGACTGCGGTCAGCTGGAACCTGTGTGCAGCTTCAGTTCATCTTTCCACATACAGAACACTGCTCCACTCATGGATATTCTACAGATGTTATCACAGGTTTGTGAAGGTAAGTTAGAGAACACAGTTAATTTTGCCATCTACTGTTTCAATATCTTAAACATAGTATAGACACTGCTTCAATGCCTTTACTTCGAATAACTTAGATAATGACAAAGGCAAAATCATAAGTCACATATGATTTTGCTGTCATTATATCAAGCAATCTTCTATCCTACTCCGCAGCTTCAAATCTCACTTACCTAGTTTATACTCCTAGGACACTGATTAATAAAATTCATAGTTGAACAGCATTGCCTGAACAGAGAACCCTAGGGATTACAATTAAATGTTGATGTCTGCATTTGACAATATCTTCTTTCACAATATAAAACAACAAAGTTGTGCTTGAATCATCTAAGCTAAAATTTATCATCATTTCTGAACTAAGATCACTCTCACAGATAGGAACCATCAAGCTTTGTCAAAATAATATTTAATCTTGCCTTCTCAGTGCTTAACAGCGGTATTTCTTTAACAAAAACAGTGCATCTTTAGAAAATGCCGTTCTAGACTAGGCAGTATTTTGCCATTTTGAGTGTTTCACAATTCACTTAATTAGTGCTCAGTTTTTACTCCATTCTGACTAAAATTGTCCCCTAGAGTTCTTGTGTTCAGTGACCTTACCTTCACTGTGCGTCGATGGGCTGCCTGTATTTTTCATGGTACACATACTATTTTGACAACCTGGTGATATTAATTGGTCTCTCAGGAGCTTTCTATAATAAATCTATTTCACTGGCAGTCAGAAGTACATGTGAACTCCCTGCCTTCCTTAACTTCATTGTTCAGCAGGGCCTTACATAAGAGAAGGGTTTGAGGTAACATGGCAAATGTGTTACCAATTTTAACTCCTTTACAATCTATTATTCTGAATGTAAGAAAACAAAAGTTATGATCAGAGAGGATTGTATGATATCTACAGGTCCTCTGTAACCCTGAAAAAGAACCAAAAGTTTTCTGAGAACATGTATAATTTTTTAAAGCACCAGAACCAAATGCCATTATATAGTATAGGTCCAGTACCAAAGCATGCTACACAAATTGTGAAAGTCTATGCTTAAAGATGGAAATTATCTTTTCTGAAATCATGAATTTCTCTGAAAACACTCAGAGAAAATATTTGTTAAAGGCAGGGAAAAATACTGGGATCTTGGAATAGGCTAACACATGCACAGGGATTTAAATCTCATTTAAACAGTAGTCAGTATTCATAAAGGGAATCTACTGCAAGAGTCTTTCCAGTGTCATTTGGAGCTGGATCATCAGAGACTATTTGTGCCATTGTTTTGCTTGAAGCACTATTTTTCTTTAGTTTTTGTAATCCATCTATCCACCACATATGCATAACTTATTGTTATTGGTGTAACAAAACTACACGTGAAAAATCTCTTAAATATCTTAACTATATGCAAAAGACTCATGCGACCTTTGCTGAAAGAGCAGCTTTAATTGACCTTTTATAAATGTCTTATATGTGCATAAACTGATCACTTCTGAAACAAAGACACTCTGGGACATACTGCCCAAGATGTTGACCAACACATTAAGAAATATCAGCTGGTTAGGATAGCAAGAGGAAATTTCTAGACATATTCCAGATTCCCACCTTTAATAAGCAGTCAGATACTGAATTGTGAAGGTCCAGTTAGTCACCCATTTTCATTCTGGTCCATTGTCTCAAGCTAGTCCATCAGCTTATCTATGCAAAATATGGCTGAAAATTCCCGTGGAATACAAATAATTAATTAAATACTTAGTACAAATTTCATAAGAGTCAACTTTCACAATTTTAAAAATACCAAAAAGTGCTTGTATTTTATTCATTGATATTTAACCTCTTGTATAATATGTTTTTATGCAGGTAAAATATTCATTGGTAGATTTGGGTTTATAGTGATTTTCAAAGTTTGGAGTGAAGTATGGGTTTTTTTATGGATAGTATGAAAAACTTATTGTGAATATTGTTATTGCTGGGTTGAAAGGGTCGTGGTTGTTGAAGCTATGATATATCTTACTTCTTTTTCTAGATTATATAAAGTTGATGAAGCACTGATAAAATTCTGGCTCTCTTTTGACAGAGACACATTTCAAAGCATTCATTTTACAAGTGAAAATATTACAAGCATAGAATCCGTCTTTCACTTCTGGCAAATATCATGACTTCAGGCTTCTGCTTTATTTTTGGCTGGAGTAGATTGTACTTTTTGAAGGACCACACGAGTTTGTGCAAGGACACCACTTACACAGTGAAATCAATAACAATCTATTATAAAATGTGCAAAAGTAGAAGAAAAATACTTGTCCTTTTCCCTTCAGAATCATAAAAAGACATCTTTTTGATTAGGAAGAGTCAGAATTGGTAGCAGTGGCTATGAATTACTTGTCAGTGTTAACCAAGTTCACAGGATATTATTTTGTCCTTACTTATATAGAAGGCTATTATTCATTTCTACTTTAGTGTCATTACATATTATTAGTGTCTCTATATTATTATGTATAAATGTGGATTTTTAATGCAGGACTTAGTAAAAAGACCAATTGAGAGAAAACAGTCTGTAACAAAAACTATGGAACTGTTATCCATCTTATCAAAGCTTACTTTAAACATTTATGCCTTTGTATCAATGATCAAAATTGTAATAGTTATGAATTAATAATGTTCCATGTTTTATAAACTTGGGGCACAATATGAGGACTATGTATCTGCAGTAAGCCTTTTCAAACCATTCTGAGCATTTTCAAACTCCTCAGAAAGTCCCAATTATGCTGCAATGTTTCAGTTCTCTCTTAAATTCAAAGAAAGAATCATAGGTAGTAATTTTGAATATTAAAATGCAATGTGATCAGCCCCAATGAAGGGAATAAGTTCATGTGTACTTACAGCTCTACATGTGTTAATATATTTTCAAATTCAGAGTATATATCTGTTCTTCAAGAGATACTTCTAATTTGCAAGTTATAAACCTAAACAATTAAAAGTAAATTTTTAAAAATGTTGTTCCACATTCAGATATTTTTCAAGCTAATGCTAACTGGAACACTTTATTCTAGTGGGAATTCCTGAGACCTTGAACCAGAGGACTGCACGTGATGCAAAGGGATGCAACAGATTCAGCGTCTGGTGCAAGAGACAGTGTCAAACTTGTGCCCCACCCAGAGGAGGTACCTGGGCATTCCCACCTGGCCCAAACTTATATTATAATCCACTGAACTCTGTGTTTTGCAGGACGGTCACCCCGAAGAAGACCAGAAGAAGAGGATCAAAGGCACATCATAGGCATCTACAGAGTGGTGATATTTTCAGTCTCTCACTCTCTTTCTCTCTGCCCCCTATCCCTCTCTGCTTCCTTTTTCTATTTCTTTCTCTCTCTCTTTCTCTAGCTCACTGTTAAACAAAATTCATATTTTTGACTTCAGCATATAGTCTCACTTGCACCTTAATTCAGGCAGAGGCATCTCTCTAAAAATTTTAATAATGAGATCTCAACAGTTACCCAGAATGGAAATTAACTTTTGTGAATACTCCTCTAATTTTTAATGGAACAGAATATGACAGAAAGTGGTGCTAATGAGTAAGTACTGATATCTAAGACACATGTCATTAGTGGGTAGTGTGATGCTGGAGATACTTTCCAGGATTATCCTTGTGTTTGTGAAAGGACAGGCACATGCTAGGAATACAATAAGAAAGTTAGAGTGATGAGAAAATATGTATCTTTCAATTTAAAAGGTTAGTGCTGTTCAGCTACATGAAACTGTATTTTCATAATGGGTCCTCAGTATTTTCAGTGATTTACACAGTTGCAAACATATAAAAACGAGAAATATTTTCTCCTGAAGTTTCATTTCCACGTTTCTAAAGTGCATTGTCAAGAAAATCTGCTATATGAGAAACTTATGTCATATAAAATTCAGTACTGGCTTTATCATTTACTTCAATGACAGTTGAATTATACCATATAGAAAGGTATTTTCAAAGGAATGGCATTCTTATACCCTTTTTTTTCCTTCTGTCACATTGTGTGATATTGCTATGCATGCTTAAAAGTTTGATGTATTCCACCAGATGGTTGGAATGTATTGCAGTCAGGAGTACGGGGTTTTGTCTTGTACCTATCTGTTTTTTAAACATTAAACATCTGCACTACAGCAAGAATGAGGTAGAGAACATCTGAAAAAAAATTTGTAAACTGCATAGCTCAGATAGTCTGTTACTGTTGCATTAAACCCTGTTTTAATTTGGACATAGTTTGAATAATTTTTTAATGTAAAACAAGTGTGATCTTCCAAGAAGTTAAAGCCAAGGTAGTCGCTGGTTGGTAAGCTGTTAAAACAGAAACAATATTAGAAATTACCTGTTTCAAATTATCTTCTCTACCCTTATAACTCATAGATGCACTTAAAATGTAAGTCTTTACTATGAAAAGTACAAAAGCAACCTTAAGAAAAACAGATACTGCATATACATGGGGATATAATTCAACATAAAATCAAAAGACCTTTCAGCACATGAATTTAATGTGCACGTGCAGCAATCTTTCTGACACCATAAAGCTTTAGAGGACCCATTACTGTCTTTGAGTTTACAATCTGCACTAACAGGTTTCATGATAGACAGATATTACACACTATTCTGCCAATGTTATTACTTCAGAGAAAGAGAAATTAAACAAAATATGTGAAAGAGGAAAAAGTATTAATGTAACAAAGTTGTTTAAAATATTACAATACATTTAATATAATCTTATATAATATAAGACAATGACTGTGTCATTTGAATGATGAATCAAATGAAAATAGTAATTTACATTCAGTTCTTTATCCCTGTGATTAAAATCATTGTTGCTGTAAATTCACTTGCAGGATATCATTGCTGAAGCACACTCTTGGAAAGTAGAGGAGCGACTTCACAAAAAACATCCTTTAGGAGAATATTTCCAAGGAAGATCTTTCATATCTTTTTCACCAGTAGAGCTCTTTCTGAGCTCTACTGGTGACAGAATTATGCTATCAGGAAACATACATTTTGATTTTAGCAATGTTTTGGTGTGTTTCACTTAAGCAGACAGCAAAATAAGTAAAGGCAAACTTAGTTATCATCCATTTGCTTTAAGGTCTTCATATTCAACTAATGTTGATATCTCAGGGCACCTCATACAGGTAAAGTACAGGGCCTATAACCTTATCTTTTTGTAAAGTAAGGCAGATCTGTGTTGAGCTGTTTCCAACAATCTGCCATGTTGAAGTTAAAGGACCAAATTCTGACTCCATGAAACAAATCAGAGAATTTAATGTTGTAAAAATAGGTGATTAACTCAACCTGAGATTCCCTCACGAATCCTGCCTGGCTTCTACTGATGCCTTGTCCTGGTCTTAAAATTCAGAGAGCTGCACACAGTTAAGAGGGAAAAGGGTTTTACCTTGATATTTATTTAAGGGTCCTTAGGGACGATGAAATGCACATCGAAATGCACCCCAATGTCCCCACCGAAGAAAATGGCCACCCACAATGTGATGAGTATACAATTATATGCCTTGCAAAAATTAGCATATCTATCAAAGACTCCCCAGTGAGGGACTTAGGTGAGACCCCCCACCCAAGGGAGCCTCCCCCTGGATGGGCCTCTCTTTGTTTACAGAATGTGTTCTGGAGAGGACCTTGGATTCTTTGGGCTTTTAGAATGTTTGGTCTCTAAACTTAACTAAATACTAGGTCTAAGGGGAGTTATCGAACTTAAAGAATTATAACTATGTAAGCTAAAGGCACAAGGAATATATATAAAGCTATATAAAAGAGTGTATAAAAGGGGGTATAAAAGAAAAGCAAAAAATCATCATGGCATCACTGCCTGCCACAGCAGTATTGGCTTCCTTTCGATGTCCCATGCCGTATCTTTCAGTTCCACACAAGGGCTCTTCAAGCACCAGAACCTACAAAACAGCAGCAAACACCTATGCATAAACAGGAAAGAAAACATTCCTAATGATAACTGCAAGACAAATTTTTCATGTATGGGTCTAGAAGTTAAGAGTTGCTGTATAAATGAACAATCTTCCAGTTTATCAAGGCCAAATTTGCAGTTCCAGGTAACTGACTGTGACGTAAATATACTTCAGCTTCTTCCCTATTCCCAGAATGTGGGAAGAATCAGTCCTTTCAATAGTCTCAAAAGCTAGTTCAGTACCTATCTAAAGAAAGCAGGATTCATTCCAAGACTGTAAATTAACTTGTGCAGTCTACCATGTTTGTCTCTCCTGTACAGAGCAATAATCTGCTATGATGAATTATTATGGCACTCTAACACAAAGTACACTTCAAGGGATTGATTTCAGCACTCTCAGATCTGGATCAGTTTACCCATTTCCAAACTGAGCTACACTTCCCATCCCTTTTGTGTATTTGAAAAGACACATATATCTACCAAAACAAAGTATTTTCCTATTTTTATCCTTTAATCACTCTCAAAAGCAAGAAGCTGGCAAAACATCAGGATTGGCATGATGTTATGAATTTTGCACAGATGTTCATAAAATTAATGCAATCTTTATAATTGCACTTATCATTTGGACATTCACAGAAAGGATATTGACTTTAATTATAAAACTCTGAATACTAATTAAGGTGTTTTTATTACTGTGCGAGTACAATCTATATTTTTTTAATATCAGCACATTTTACAGTATAAAATCCTATAATGCTATGCAGTGAGTTTGGGGAAGCAATGAAGTATCAGTTTTAGGAAAAAGTAACATTTTTATAGGAGCAGCTTTAATTTCCTTGCACCTTGACAAAAAGACCTAATTCAGTCCACATCCATAATAATAGAGTTTTTGGTTGGGTGCCAGATATATGACTGACATGAATAAGCCAAGCATAGCATTTAAGGACATTTCTTTAAAATACATCAGAATATTTAAAATATTGTTCCAATTGATTGAAAATAGCATGTGTTTGATTGTTTCTTTTCTTTAAGAAAGGAGCCCAAATTTTGAGTATTTGGAATAATAAAGTGCCCAGTTATTACAGGTTTCCTTCCTTCCTTCCT
>VXBT01001877.1:5000-64459 GCA_013400235.1 Oriolus oriolus
TAATCAGAGTTCTGGTTTTGTAGTTAAACATTAAATGAAGTGGTAATTGGTTAATTCTTGATTCCAGTATAAATTTATATTTCATTAATTTTTTTTTTTAATTTAAGATTTTTTTAATATTTCCCACTCAGCATTTGTAAAGGCAGCATAATGGTCAGGTTTTTTCCATGTAAATTCTTTTGTTTCCCTATCTGAAGCAAAGATGGAGAAAATTCTCACTATCTTCTTAATACTAGTAGAGCTTGCTTGATTTACTAACAAGAGCAGTTTCTCAGGTCTTTGTGGAGATTGAATTTATGAATTTATCATACCTCAGGCTGCTATGGACCTAAATCCTGGGGAAAAAAATGTTGAAAACACTTTGTGTCAGAAAGTGTCCTGCATCAAAGTTGATGCTTGAGCAGCCCATCAGGGCATTTTCACATATTTTAAGGGCAAAAGCTTCCCGAGGTTAAAGTCTTTAACAGTCCTTTTAGAGGTGCCCCCGAGTGCCGCGTGGCCGTTGAGGTGGTGGAGGGGAGATCCCTCCATAGACCGGCCCTCGGTGATGGATGCGCTGGTGTGCCAGGGGGCAGGTGTGCTGCGATGGCAAGGAAGTGTCAGGGGGACACTTTTTATTTATTTATCAGTGCTGGGCTCCTTCCCGGTGCTGTGGGACCTGCCCTGGCACCGCGGGTCGGGCACTCCTGGGATGCCTCGCTCCAAGGGTGCAAAGTTCTTCTGAGTGCAAGGAAACTTGCGTTTAAGGGGGTAGTTTGGGGGCTGATGCTGAGAAAGAAATCGCCTGGTGGAGGAAATCAAATCCCATCTCCATGAGCTGCCTGACTCTGCATCACATTCCGTCTCTCTGATGGTTTTTAAATTGAGGGGCAAAAAGCAGTTGTGATAGTGTCACTAAACACTGCAGAACAAATTTCCATATAAAACTCTTCCTACGTAGGAAATTCCACTTAATAATAATTTGGAGAAAAACCTATAGTAAAACTTGAGCATATTAACTCTTAAGAGTTTAATTTGAGGTCTGGGGGAAATGATGTATCGAGGTAGGCACAGTAAAACTGATGAGATTGCAGGCAGGTTTTACAGACGATTTTTTCTTTCTTTTAAGAATAATTGAGTCATTTTAATGATAAGCCTTACTTGGCTTCTTTGAATGGACTGCATGTAATTAGTTGTAGCTTCAGCTTTGAAATGTTTTGACAGAAAATGTATCATTTAGCGAGTGCATTTTTTCTAGCATCTGCCTTTAATATTTGTTCATTTTCTGCAACACACAACTTCGCTACTTCAGGTCAAATCCCAGACACGGCTCCGTTCCCTTTGTTATCTCGATTGTTTCCTTCAGGATGAGGGAGAATAATTACACAGAACATGTTTTCCAAGCAGCTGGAGCCACATTCCAGCTGACTGCAGCACCTGCGCGGCCGGTGGCGGTGCCGGGGGCCGGCGGTGCCGTGCCAGCCCGGGCTGGCGGCGCCGGGCGCGCTCGGGCGCTGCCGCTGCCCTTCTGTGAGCTTCAGCTGGCAGGAGTGCCAGGGAATGCAAAGTGTCTGGGTTAGACTAATTAGAGGGATGATTTGTGAAACGCTGGCTATTTATTTAATTAATCACCGGCACAAAGCTATAAAACCCATATTTTAAAAATCCCTGTTAGTTTGCCATGTGGTTAATAGATTGTGGCACATTAAAAAGTGACACGGTGATGTATTAAAAATGTTCCACCTAAGGTTGGCTGATGTCCTCGAGGAACTTGAGCTGTCTGCTTCGTGCAGCAGAAGCACAGGATTAGAGGCTGATCTGTTCAAGGATTGAATATTTCTGAAAACATTTATCTTTTTTAGAGCATCTGTTCGTTAAAATAGATTGTGGCGTGTTCCTTAGCGCACAAATAATGTTTATGGTGTAGTTTTAATTATAAGTTTTGGTTGCATTTTGTTATTACAAAGAATAACTCTATTCCTCAGTATTAAATTGTAATGTTTATTAGTAAGTAAAATATAAATAATTATTCTAAAGAGGCTGTTCCTTCTCTTCACTAGAAGGAATTCGAGGATGGTTTGGGGTAATGAATGCATTTCTGCTGCAGCTGGAGCAATTGCACTGGATCAATCTAAACGTGTGTTTTCATCCTTCACCAGAACTGTGGGAGCTGAGCAGCCCAGGGCTGCACGGGCAGGGTGAGCTGGTGCCACACAGCTGGTGGAACATCCCACCCTCGGTGTTTGCTTGGGCACGCGGAGAGGGAGCGTGTGTGGGGCAAAACGCCACGGGAGCATGGCAGGGGAGGGATGGACAGGGCCGTTTGTCCTAAATCTGACACCTACATGGACATAAACACAGCCTGGGCTGTAACAGGATGGACCTGGGGCTTCTCCCTCCATCCATATAACATTTGTCAGAAAAAAAGCAGTACTAAGAGTTCATAGTAATAGCACTCAAAGTAAACCACTTTTTAATTCAGAGAATTGTGTAAGTGAATGTGTGTTACTATAATTGAAACGTGCTGTTGCCAGTATTATGTGTCTTATTCTTTGCTGAGGACTTACATAATTTTATTAATTGTGGGAGTGAAGGCCAGGCAAGAGCAGGCAGCAATTTGGTGCTTGATTATGTGGTTATTTATGTAAATCCTGGTTTTGAGATGCATGTAAAGACATGTTCACGTGGAAGCGTGGAAGGAAACTGTCCAGCTCGGAGGTGGTGTTTCTCAGCTGTGTGTTGTATAATTAACTGGTACATTAGGAGGGGGCTGGAATAAAACATGAGCATGTTAATGCAGCCTGGAGCTGGGGTTGTAGTGATCATTGCCATGCAGAGGACGCATTGCTCAGAGCTGCTGCTGCCTCTGCAGCCTGCGAAACATCTGGACCTTTAATTGACAAATCGCGTGGTGCTGTACAGAGCAGGCATGCTAAGTGAAGTCAACAATTTAGAATAAAAAATAATAGTGTGTTATTTACCTTGGAGTTAAATATTCATACTTTGTTATGCTTTGGATAACAGGAAATTACTGGGTTAAATTTTTATGAATAGTGACAGTGTGAATAAGATAAATTAAGTATTTAATGATGTTAATGGAATTTTACATCGTGATCTGCTAACTCTGCAGCACAAGCTGGGGTGATAGAAAGGAGAATCTACTCCTCAGAAGGGAACAACTTTGAGGCTTCATTGAGAAGCTGCAGGGCTGGCAGAGTGCTGGGTGTGCACCCTGGCCTCGCTGGGGTGCCCTCCACACATGGCTTGAGAATAACAGAAGGAATCGAGTGCCCAAAGTAATAAAAAACCCCAGTGCTGGTGTAACCACCTGATGGAATAAACCCATTCCCATTTTGCCGTGGTAGGGAATAGTGTGGTGGGTTGGAGGAGGAAAGAAAAAGAAAAATATGATCCCTTGTATTGCCATAAGCATCTGTGCTCTGATCTGTTAGAACTTTTGTGTGCTGTAAATGCTGGGTTATTGTATTTCCACTTTTCTCCTTCAAGTATTTTCTGTGTGTTGATTAAATACATAAGCAAGTAAGTTATGTTGTGGAGGTGACTGCTGGATCACAGAGTGTATTCAACACCCTGTCACCTAAACCAAAAAACGTTTAACTGAGTTTAAAAGTGAGAAGACATTTTGCATTTGGGAACGGAAAAGCATTTGTTTCCATTTTGTGCAGTGTTTAGTGTTGTTTGCTGGGAGGTGAGTCAATGACTTGAATTAATTATAATTACTGAAGAGACATATACTGATTGAGCAAATAAAGTAGTAAGCTCATTCGTGCCAAGGCCATCTAATTAAATGCTAACTTTGGATAAGCTAGATGTGCATGAAAGATTAATTTTAAGAGGTTTTTATGACTCCCACTAAATAATGATTCAGTAAAATCTTTGCATTATATCATTAGAACATCTAATCTTAAAGTGATATAACATTTAGTCACAGAACTCCATTGTGCAGGAAGAGGCAGTAAATTGTCAGTGTTGAAAATCAATCACTTTTCTCTTGGAAGTGTTTATGGACTTTGTTTTAATTTTGTGCTGTGGTGTGTGGTGAAGCAAAGCAGGAGTGAGAAGGACGCAGTGCACCTGACTCTCCCACCAGCTCCCCGTTGTGCAGGTGCTTCAGCACCTTTTAGGGGTGAGCTGTCCTGGGATGGACGAGCTCTCCCAAATGTCCTGTGTCAGGTGAGGTATCAGTGGCCACACAGTGATCTACTGAAGGTGCACATCATCTGGTATTGGAGGGAGGGATGCATTCCCTCGTGGACTTTGATTAAAATTTGATTTTCAATCTTAGAAAGACAACTTATATTGAAAGAACTGACAGATTTTAAATATTTATTTTTTTAAAAATTTGACATAATGTAGGAGAGCACCAGGGAGCCTTAAAAGAATCTATCAATAAAAATACTAGGAAAATTTTCTATGATTTATTGTACATTTTCAGTGTATCCAGTTACTCCTCACTTTCTTAAAGGATTGGTGGGATATAACATTTCTAACAATAAAAGCTTAATGGAATCAGATTTGTGATTTCCTAGAAAATTAACGAGATATTTTGTCAATTTTATTCCAGACTTCATTTGTCAGAATATACAGTGTCCAGTGACAAGCTAAAAGAATTTTTTGACAAATTAACTGTGCCACAGGTGACAGATCAGGAAAATGTTAATTTAACAGCCCCTTTATGCTTCCCAGATTTATTGGAGGCTATTAAGGAAACTCCAAATGGTAAGGCCCCTGGCCCTGAATAGATTTTCCATTGAATTTTATACAGGATCTATTAATAAAGTTTGATGCTGCCTCTTTGAATATCGGTAATTGTCCTTTATCTTCTGGGTTTCCTCAGCATTTCCACTTGGAATAGAGTTTTTAGTTGGGAGCAAAAAGTAATTATGGTTCCAGTAATGCCTGTGGTCTGGTTCTGAGGGATTCCTCCCGGAGAGGAGGCTCCAGCACCGTGCAGAGCCCAGGAGTCATCGCTGGTGGAATCCAGCGTGGCTGGTGTGAGCCCTGGCCGCAGAATAATCACTGTGTCCCTGTCTCCAGTCCCACCACGTCCCAGCCCTCGCCTCAGGGGCTTTGTCAGTAATTGAGCTCTCAGGGACTTCCTGCACAATTAATACTCTGCAGGATGGACTGAGGGTATGGATTCGCTCTGTCCCACAGACAGGGACCCGATGGGTTGGGTTTATAATGTGGTTCTGAACAAATACCACCAATTTGCAATAAACACAGTGGAGGTTTCCTCCAGACCCCCTTGGCACGGGACTGATCGGTCTCAGACCTGACCCACGGCTTTGTACAAACATTTCCTACCCAGTGTGACAATGGATGTTCTCATTACTGCTTGAAAATCTAATTGGCTTCAGCCTCTCTAATACCTCATGGCCATCAGCTTTACAGACCTCTAATTAATAAAACTATTTCTCTGAATTTTTTAAAGATCTTGCGTGTAACAGCAGTGCTTTGAGCTGTTTCCCAGTCCTGCTGTTGTTGGGATTGCTCCCCTTGCTCCAAGAGCAGTTGGAATCCTCATGGGTGTGTGAGTTTTACCTGGTTTAAGTCACCTGTCATTTCGGTGTTCGCTTTGAGTGTTTGTGAGTAGGAGAACAGGATATCTGTAGTGGAGGGAGTTTGGACAACAAAGATAGTAAAAACAGGCTGGAAGAGGTAGAGGAGGTTTAGAGATGGGGAAGAGCAAAGAAAAGTTTAGTTGCAAACCAGCAAACACCAAGTAAGTCACGGTGTGGGGCGAGGCAGAGCCGTGCTGTGAGAGGAGCTCCAGGAGTGTGTCAGGTTTGTGGTAGCTGGAGACCAGGGTCCCTGCATGGGGTGACTTTATAAATTCATGTTTTTGGGTTATGAGTTCATGCAGTGGCTGATGGATAATCTGGTCTCTGTGGTTATTAGTCCCAGCTCCTGCCTCGTTTGTCCCTTCCCTGGCTTGACGCTGAGTGTATCAATTGTAACCTTGGCATCCACTCCCACATCTGCTTGTCCATTTTTCTTGGATTTTCCATTATCAGGGCCCAGCATTACTTACAATTCTGCCCTCCTTGGATTTATACACATAACTGACGTAGCGTGCCAAGGAGTCACATTAATTTCCTGGTGACTGCTGTTTACTCCTTCTCTTGCCAAAGCAGCCCCGGCTCTGGGTGTCTCTGGCCAGGACCACAGCGTCACCAACACTCACCCGTGTGCCCCTGGGTGTCTGCACCTGGGCAAAGACAGCTGATTTGTTACCTGGTACCAGTTTATTTCCCTTTAAAAGTAAGTCCTGGAAGCAGAAAAGCAAGAGAGATGTAGAGAAAGAAACCCACCCTTGTGTTTTTTACCAGCTGTAGCTCTGTTGTGTTCATGATTTCGTGAGGTTTTGGGTGGTGTCTCAGAGGGTCTGGGGCACATGAGCTCAACCAAAGGTTGTTCAGGTTTATCCAAACAAAGTGAAGGAATGTCCCATGTTCTGTTACAAACCTAACCCTTCCTTTAAATGAACAAAACCAGTTTCTTACCCTAAAATAATAGGAAGAGGAGGTATCTGTACTATAAAAATGCTTTCTTAAAAAACAAATTTATTATGTTGGGATGGATTTTAATAATACTTTTAGCCATGCCAGTATGAATAACTTTAATCTTTAAATTCCTATTACTTCTCTAATTTATAATCGCACTGAAGGATCAAATGGTTTTTAACAATATATTGAAATTAGCACATGGCATTTAACTCCCTGTTTTATGCTCTCATTATAGATTTATAGCATTGAATCCTTTTATTCTGTTACTTAGAATTCCAAGTGATTAATTCAAGGAACTCTTATCTCTTCTCAAGGCCCTTGTAGTATGGAGAGAGATGAAGATACAGAGTTACTTTGGGTGCTTTGGAAGAGAGGATCAGGATGTGCCATCTTTTGTTTGCTTAAAAGATTTCTGGGTGAAAGCTGCAGTCCTACCTGCAGTGGATTAAACACTTTTTTCTTGTAATGCAAACTTCACAGATCTCTGTGTTGCTGTGCGTTTTATGGTTTATTTAATTGTCAGTCTCCATGGCACAAAATGGATTCTTTTCATGCAGTAAGTTCCAATAAACCCCAGTATTAGTTGATTCTTCTTGGTGTCTTTAAACAGAACGCTTCAGTGGCTCAGCTGTGTTCTCATTTTGTTCTTCTCCTGGCAAGCCACGGCCAAGCCTTGGTGAGGGGTGTCTGTGTCCCTCTGGGGGCCCAGGGGCTCCTCAGGTGGTGGGGAAGAACTGCAGAAGAGAGCAGAAATGCAGAAACAAGGGTAGTGCGCTTCGGAAGTCTTGGGCTGCTTTGTTGGGTCCCTCTTCCTTCCCATCCCACACGTATTTGGGTTTTTTTGGATTCTGCAGGAACATGGGATCCTGCAGGAAAGTTCAGGCTCTTTATGGAAATCTGTGAAATCATGTCCAAATATTTCATGTCCTTTTTACAGATAAACAGCAGGGAAATAATTGGAATTTAAATGTTCAAACTTGTTCCAATTTTAAGCCATAGCAGCGTATTTTAGTTTTCCTGCTGAAGAGAATTCCATCCGCCCAGGTTTTGTATGAACCCCGTCACACTTTTTGTATACATCCTAATGAAATCTGTTTTCTCAACAGGGCCACGTTGGTACAACGGCAACCAAAAAAATCGATGTCTACCTCCCACTGCACACAAGCCAGGACAAGCTGCAGCCCATGACAGTGGTGACGATCGCCAACGCCAAGGTGCACGACCTGATCGGGCTCATCTGCTGGCAATATACAAGTGAGGGACGGGAACCCAAGCTGAAGTAATGCTCTTTCTTTACTACCTCTTGATCTCTAAGCTTCTCCTCTGCAGCCTTTTTGCATATTGAAACAGATTTCTATGTCAGTGTTTGGATATATAAATGGTAGCACCCTCACATTTATCAGTATTTCCCTCCAAGCAGCACACGTGCACCTCCAGCCATTTCTCTTTCAGTTAACTGCTGTGTGCTGGGAAATGATCAACAGGAAGCCTCGGATCTGTAAATGAATCATAATTTCAAAACGATGTAAAAATAATGCAACCTTTGTCTCTTTTGGTGTCCCTGGGAGCATTTGTTATTTCATGTCCCACCTATTTTTTAGTAATGTTCTTAATGGTTGAGATCACAAGATGTCAGATAAAATCCAGAGCTCCTCTAAGTCCCTTTGTTGTGCTGGAGCACTGGTGGTGTTTAGTAAGAGCTGCTCCTTTTTCCTGGCAGATGACATGAGGTGCATAAACAGGTTCTTCAGAGCAGCTCACCTGAGCAGCTTTCGTTTTAAAACAGTTCTGTAAAATACTTCTGGTTTTGCTGGGCCATGGAACATAAAGTCAGAACTCAAAGTAGTTTATTATTAAAGAGTTGTCAGTAACAGCCACTGGCAGGGATGTACCTGGTGCAAAGGAGGTTGATAGTTTTGTTTGGGTATTTTCTATATGAGCCAAATTTCACTTTTTTATTGTTCATGGAATATTGAATGAATGGGGTGGGGTTTTTTTGATCCTGAATTTTGCAGCTCATTCTTTTAGCATTTTTCAGGAGCACTGGAGGGCTCAGCAGTCTTACCTGCTGTTGTAGCACCGTTGTGGGGGGAATGGGAGTGAGCTCACTTGAGCTCCCATGTTGGGATTTGCTGGTTTCTGTTCCGCAGATACGGGGCACGCAGGAAAGCAGCCCCTCTTGGAAACAGTTCCATGGATATTCTTTCTTTGGATATAGGTTTTTCCTTAGCTCTTCTCAACAGGCATATGAGATATTTCTGAGGTTAAACACTTGGGTTTGATTTGTCCTTTTTATTGTTCTGGAGAAGAAATACAAAATTATTCACAGATGGTGCCATTTCATTTGCTGTTGTTCATTTCTGTTCATTATATCACAAGTTCTGAGAAGTGTCCTTTGTGTATGATCAGGTTATTTTTTTAATGAGTAAGACACCACTGATGTCAGTCTTTGGGCACACACATATTTTTCAGGAGCACAGCAGACCTCAAATGGAGCAGCACCCGTGAGTGGAGTGTTCCATGAACCATCGCTGCCCACAGCAAAAGGCAGCAGTGGGAACAGATTAATTTCTCTGTCTGCCTTGAAGGATAAGATGTTATGATGTGTCAAAAAGTGCTCACAAGCAAGGAAGCTGTCCAGTGTAATCAAATCTCAGCCAGAAAGAATAAAATAAATAATGGAGGCGTGAGTTCCCAAGAGCATGTGTTAGACACAGCAGCAATTGAGAATCTGGGGACAAATGCTGAGATTAAGGGGCAGAGCCTCGAGTTTCCAAGAAGTTTGTTTTCTTGTAGGTTTTCATTATTTCTCATGTCTCCATCATCTTTTTTTTTAGCATTGCTGACTGCCAGTCCTGGAGCAAGGATTGATTTAACTGTAAACTAATTCTCATATTCCCAAGTAAGGAAGGAGCTCGTGTAGGGTACCCATTCTGCATTGGCCATTTGTTCCTGATTCAGTCAGGTGAGAGTATAAAAAGACAAAATGGGGATCACTGTGACACTGCGCTGAAATACATATAGAGAATGCCTCAGATGGGGTATACAAGGCAGAGTGACAACTATACCTACTAGTGACACTGTGAGAATAATGAGGAGGTTTTAGACTTTATAATTAGGAGAAACAACCCCTTCTGTCTTTAGGAAAGGAATATATTACTGCCTAATTCCTTTTCCTAAAAGATAGGTGTAAGAGTCTGAAGTGAATGAGTACTAGTTGACAGCTTTGAGAACATTCTGTATTCAATTAGGCTGCCTTTTTTATTATAATTGTATTGTATTTGTCTCTATTCAGTCTCTTGGTACAAGGAACCACTGACAATGTTAGCAGTCCTGCCCCTGGCCTCTTACTCATGAACTTGGGTTATAACCCAGCAGACCATTTTCTTGCCAGCCCTTGACAGATGTGCTGGAATGATTCCATCTGTGAAAAATAAACAAAATCCCTTTCTAGGAAGAAATTAATAGTGAGATACACAATTCAAATAAGTTTGCTATTTTTAGAAGTGAGGAATGCTGTTACATCTCTCAGTTTTTGTGCTGAACTTGTAAGTTCCCAACTTCAATCTCAGCCTGGTGGAGGTTCAAAGTGCAGAACAGTTTTACTGACTGGACTTTCAGGGTTTTTTTAACACATTGTGACTAAATCTGTGTTAGTGTTCAGGAACCCAGTTCATGATTGAAGACATTTGAAACCCCTTTGTCCTATGGGATTTAACCAACGCTGTGTATTTTCCCTGTATTTGGTGGGAGATGAGCTGGTGGTGCTGGGATCACTTTGGGACGGCGCTGGGTGTGTTCTGCTGCCGTGTGTCCGTGTGTTCCTCCAGCTTCAATGAGAGTTATGCAAATGCATCAGGTTCCAAATGAAAATGCTCCCTTTGTTTACCCAGAGCTGTGAGTGCACACCGGGCTGTCAAAGGCATGGGCTGGGGAATGAGCAGGGCAAGGCAGGAGCTCAGCTGTGGGCAGTGTGTGTCAGACGGCCGGGCAGACTGGGGGTGTCACAGCGTGAGGGGGCTCCGAGCTGTGCTCAGTGGGACAAACGAGCGGGCAGCGCTGGCTCTCTGCGTTCCCCCAGCACGGGAGGGACGTGGCGCTGCTGGAGCGAGTCCAGAGATGCTCTGAGGGGTGGAGCATCCCTGCTACGGGGACAGGCTGGGAGAGCTGGCGTTGTCAGAGCCCCTTCCAGGGCCTAAAGGGGCTCCAGGAGAGCTGGAGAGCAAAGGGACAAGGGATGGAGGGACAGGACACAGGGAATGGCTTCCCACTGCCAGAGGGCAGGGATGGATGGGATACTGGGAAGGAATTCTTCCCTGTGAGAGTGGAAAGGCCCTGGCACAGGGTGCCCAGAGAAGCTGTGGCTGCCCCACCCCTGGAAGGGTTCAAGGCCAGAAAGTTTCTTTACTAGTATTGCAGAATTTTCAAAATTCAGACTGGCAAATGTTGCTGAATTACCTTTTGGAGAGCAAATTTGGAGCTTACATTAACAGCAATGCATCATTATTCCCTGTTTTCTGTAATAAATGTCTTAGTCGTGACAAGATGCCTATAGATCACCTGGACTAAGCACTCTCAATAAAGCACAGTTGCAACCAAAGGTTTGTGAATTAATTGAGAAAATTGCAAATCAGGTAGTCAGTGAAATAATTCATTGTCACATCCAATCAATAAACTTTGTAAATCAACTCATTTAATTCAAAAAATGATCTATATAGATCAAGCGACCAATTAAACAATTAGCATACACTTTACAATTAATTAATTTAAGCATCAATCATGCAATTAAAACTCCAAATTTAAACTGCAGAGTTTAGAAACAGGCTGCCACGTGCGCCTCCAGCTTTACTGCATGGCTGGGGAAAGGCCTGAGTGCTTGCAGGTTTAGAGTCAGAAAGAATACTTATTTTCAGGTCAATAATTTAAACTGAAGTAACAGTTGAAATAGATTCCAATGTTAGGAAATTATGATTAATACGTGTTTGGCAGCTATAAATAGTTGTTTCCCTCTGGGCTTTCACCTATGGAAAGAGGCTCAGTTCTTTATTTCTTTCACATTGTATCTGTTGCAACTTTCTGTGTTAGTTCTGCTTGTTGGTGTTTATTGATTTGTAACTGCTTTTAGTGATTGAACTTAGGTATTTAGAAAAGGTAAGTTTTCTGCTAATCATTGCTAGTGTGTTGGACAGGTTTTTTACTTTTTCCATAGTTCATTACCCTGCTTACCTGCCCGAGAGCACTCTCTGCTTTTCCAGCCTGCAGACAGTAAAGTTTCACAGTTGTTTGATCTGTGGAAAATCACAGACACCGGTTGTTTGCCTTTAGCTCTGAAATACAGTCATCATAGAAATAAATAAATTTTCACAAATGGAGAAATATTACTTCCAGCTTTATGAAATCATGAAACTTTTACAGATTTTAGAGTATTTTAATCACTGTCAGGTTTTGCTTGTAGTGCAGTTAAGGATGAAGACTGACTGCTTTGCTCTGAGGTTTGGGGTTTTTCTCTCACCGCAGGGTTTTGGCAGCGAGATACGTTGGGACCTTTGGGGACATATTTGTGTAGGTGTCAGCAGTGGCTTTTCAGAGCATTCCTCCTGTGCAGGTGCCCTGCCTGCAGGGTTTGGTGCCCGGTCCCGTGGCTCTCCTGGTCAAGGTGCTCTCTGTGTGTTCCAGTGACAACGTCAGCGCCTATTGCCTGCACATCGCCGAGGACGACGGCGAGGTCGACACGGATTTTCCACCCTTGGACTCCAATGAGCCCATCCACAAGTTTGGCTTCAGCACCCTGGCGCTGGTGGAGAAGTACTCGTCCCCGGGGCTGGCGGCCAAGCAGTCGCTCTTCGTGCGCATGTGAGTACAGGCCTGGCCTGGGGACAGCTCTGGGGCCGGGCCACCCCCTGCCTTCTTCCTCCTCTGCTGCCCTTTGCCTGTTTATCACATTCAGGGGCCACACGTGTTGGTGATGCTCTGCAGTGAAGCAGGAGGGTTTATAGGCAAATAGTTGCAGTGTGGCTTAGTAACAATGCCGTGGCTGAGATGAGAAATGAGCAGTAACCAACCACACCAGGTGGAATCGGACTGGACATTCCCCTCTGAAGTCCAGAAGAATTTTGATGAGGGAGATCCCATCCGCCCCTGAGACGTGAGCTGTCTGACCTGCAGCTCAGGAAGAATTTGCTATGTCCTTATCAGTGAAGTAGGGATGTATACTGTGCTTGAACACTTTTATTTTTCTTTACTTGTGAATGAAAAATCTCTAAAACCATCAGAAGGCCTTAATTACTAGAACAAAATGCCAGGAGCATAAGCCACTTCTTACTTGGGAAAAATATGTCATGTTTGCAGCTCTTGAAATGAAAATGCTAATAGGGTTTTCCTGGTTATTGGACATTACTTACATTTCTTAACACTGCAGCTGCTTCTGGTTCTGAATAATCAGACATTTTTTTAAAAATCTGACTTATTTAATTAGTTTTTATATTTGTTATTGTGTGCTGTGTTTCTTAGCGATGTTCCAAAGCATCCTACAGAAAGCCCTTGTCAGAAGTCCCATGTGTATTCCCAAAGGCCACATTCACTTTGTTCCACTGCATTAGGGCACTGGGAAATAAAATATTGTGGCCCCGGTATCCACAACTAAGTTATTCAAGGCTGGGCTGCACTGAGGCAGTGGTGAGGAAGGGGAGGTCACTGTCAATAGCCAGTTCTAAATTGTTGCTGATTTTTCATCTGGAAAAAGTCCCCTTTCCCAGCTTCCCCCTCCCTGCCCCGCAGTGCTGTGCTGGGTGCATGAGCTGGGGTCAGTTTTCACTGCAGGGACCCGGCCTGGCCAGCAGTGCTCTGCCTCGAGCTTGGAGCAGGACTAGGGTCCAGCTGCAGGTCCTGCAGAAAAATGCGAAATCTTTTGGTTTACCATCATTTGTGCTGATGTGAGGAGCTTCCTTCTAGCTTGGAAGGTGCTGCTGAGGAGAAATAGGACAACTGCATCTTAAGCAGTGCTCTTCTGAAAGGGCCAGTTTGGTGGTTCCAGTGTCCACATTTTAATTTAAAATGGCTTGTGATTACTGTGTAAATAGTTAGGTTTAAATTAGAATTTTTAATGTGTCCCCTAGAATAAAGAATTACTTGATCATCACTTGATCAAAAGGTTGTTACTTCTGTGAGTTTAAATGTGCGTGCTGTCTTATTTTTGTAGGGATTTGTTGTAAATCTACATCTTCTTTCTGCCCTGTCACCCAACCAGTGCATGTAATTGTGGTTTTATATTTTGCATCTCTTTTTTTCCTCCTCATGCTGAAGTATTTCAGCTGCTGCCATGTCAGCCTTGTGACTTGTAATGTTTATTAATATTGAATCACTGTTGAAAAATGTTGATGCTTGCGAGCAGCTCCGTGCTGGAGCCGTGTTTCATCTCCGATCTCCCCGTCCTGCGTGCTGGATGCTCGTTCAGATGTTGTGCAGTTGCCGAGCTGACAGCGGTGGAGCCCCGCCAGGGACCCCGCTTCAGCAGGACGTGTTTGAGCAGAAACAGTTTGCAGAACTTTATACACTTCAACTCCTGCCAAGGCAAACTCTGAGCCACTTGAGTTGGTTATAAATACCCAGAGGTGGTGGCTGGAAGTAGCCCACAGTGCAGTTTATATTCCGAGCTGGATGTGAATGTCTTTGTGGCTGTACAGAGTAGTAAATAATTGAGTTTGATTAGGGAGAGGGACCTCATTATCCCCCCACCTGTGCCCAGCTGGTAGGGGAGGGTCGAAATGAAGCCATTAGCTGTCGCTCTTACTGGCATCTCAAAGAGCTCAAATACATCTGTGTCTTATTTTCTTTTCTGGCACAATCAGTCGAGCAAGCTAAGCAGGCATGACCGAATTTGGCAAGTTCCAAGGACTCTGGCAAAGTTACACAAGGAGAAGACGGAGGGCAGCCATTCTGGCTGCTCACTGCCCATTAGTCTAGCGAGTTATGTTTTTGGAAGGTGGCTGCTGTGGAAAGCAGAGCTTTGTCCAACGTCAGACGCGGCGCTCGCACACAGCCCCGCTCTCCTGTCGAGGGTGTCAGGGGGAGGCAAACAAAGCACCACAGCCATGGAAATACAGACTTCTTGAGGTGGTGAGGTCATACCTGAAAGGCTTAAAATAAATCTATACCATCACTGGGGCTTTTTCCCTTGAAACTTTTATTATTGGAACTTGACATACTCAATCTAATGGTGTTTCGAGGAGCTGTAGCTCAGCTGCCAGTTGGCACACAGAGGGAATTTGGCATCCAGTTCCTCTGCTCTGTAGCACTTTTTCTCTGTTTTGATATTGTACTTAAATTGCTTTGACTATTATATACAAATTTTCAA
This sequence comes from Oriolus oriolus, assembly GCA_013400235.1. Lineage (NCBI taxonomy): Eukaryota > Metazoa > Chordata > Aves > Passeriformes > Corvidae > Oriolus > Oriolus oriolus. Next base: position 19,863 of record VXBT01001877.1, read on the forward strand.
AGGAGCACCTCTGCCATACCCGATAGTTTAAGGTTTGAAACCCTTTTAAAATACCAGACTTGCATCGTGCATTTGCAAATTCGGTTCAAAGCCCTGAAATGTGTTTTTTCTTGGACTCCAGCAGCACTCCCCAAAAGGCCTGTTCCTGATTTGTACATGGGGGTGGGTAATCTGCAAAGTACATTTTAGAATATTCATATAAAATTTAAGACAGTCAATGTGGGTGCAAAATTAAGAATGTGGCTCCCAGCAGAGGGGAGAGGGAGGGGTGGGCCCCCAAGAAGGGTGTTGGAAGACTTGATAGAGGTCTATGGACTGTTATGGTGGTGTCAAAATGCAGCCAGTTAAACTCAATAGTGCACAGAGCTATGCAAGGCCAGCCTGAGATGCACAAAAGCAAGTCATTTAGGCTCAGAATAAAAATTGTGGCTGGCATTAGTTAGTCCAGTTCCTATCACTGTGCGCTTTATCTTAAAAATTACCCTGCTTAAGGTAAGTCCATTGCATCAGCTGGGATTTTGAGTCTTAACTCTGACTTTGTGCTGATCAAGTGGAAATTGCTATTAGTCAGTCCCAGGCACTTCCAGCCATGCCAGCTGGTTATGCAGTGAGCTTTAAGTGCTATAAATTCCACTTCTGGAAAATAAATTCCACTTCCGTGTTAAAAAAAATAAAATCAAAATTTTTTAAAATTGCTGCAGATTGGAAAGGAGCTTTTCGAAAAGTTCTCTTCCCATTCAGAACAGAAACCTTTTGTCCTTCCAGTGCAGGTTGTTTTGTTTTGTGGCAAAAGGGGGGACCCTGGCTGTTCCCATGGCACCTCAGCACCGTGAGGTGAGCCCGCCGGAGCTTCTGCCTGCGCTGTTGTTTCCTTTTCCCTCTCCTGAACCTTGCCACCCTGGCTCCGGCGCCGAGGCTGTAAAAGAAGATGGAAAGCCAAGTTACCGCAGAATGATCACTATCATTAACATTCACGGGTGGTTCACTTATCATTCCTGACTGCACAGACATGGCAGCCGTTATGAAACGTCCACAGGTGTAGCACGATGATACATATTACATTGTGCCACAATGGATTTATGTATTCTGTAACAAAAGAAAAGTGTAATGAAAAAATACAGAAGGTAATCCTTTATTCCTCCACTGCACAATTTATCAGTAATGCCTGTGGATGATAAGTGCCAGGGATTTCCTTTGCTTGATTTAACCTTGTCACCCAGGTATGTTTTTGCAAAATGACAGAAAATACAAGCTAAGGAATTTCTTCGGCTTCCAATTTGCCAGCAGCAGCTTTAATTGATTGACCAGCATCTGCTTGTCTGTCCCATTTTCAGTGTGTTGACTTAAAATAAAGGTATCACACCTTAGCAGAGTGAGGCAAAACACATTGTTTGTAATTGCAATTAAGGATGTGCTGGGGTTGGGCTGAGTGAGGACGGTCCGTGCCCATGGCCAGTGCAGAGCACGTTGGGGAGCGGTGAGGTGAGGTGTTTCTCCAGCACAGCCTCCTGTGCTGTGGTCACACGAGGAGGGGCTGTGGTGGGTTGGTGGTGTTCCAGAGGATCCGGTGCTGAGCGCGGCTCCGGGACACCCTGGCAGCGCGTCAGGGACAGGACAAGGAGCAGTGGCCTGAAACTGAACCACGAGAAGCTCCACCTCAACATGAGGAAGAACTTCTTTCTGTGGAGGGTGGCAGAGCCCTGGAACAGCTGCCCAGGGAAGGGCCTGGAGTGTCCCTGTCTGGAGACATCCCAAGCCCCACTGGACACGTTCCTGTGTCCCCTGCCCCGGGTGGCCCTGCCCGGGCAGGGGATTGGACGGGATGATCTCCGGAGGTCGCTTCCAACCCCAGCTAATCTGTGATTCTATGGGGCTTCTCCTCCGGGCACAGGAAACGTGCTCTGGCTCGCTGGCCTGGCCCCAGGATGACGGCAGGAGCTCTTTGGTCTGGGCTTAAATCCACCCCTGGCTCAGAGGTGCGGGGTTGCCGAGTGCTGCAGTGTCGTGCCGAGGTTCCGTGGTGCCTTGTGAGGGGAAACCAGCGCTGAGCGAGCCGGGGCAGGGGCGGGAGCGGCTGGACCGGGATGGGGTTTCGGCCCCTCTGGCTCTGCTCCAGAGCAAATAGCCAAGAGTTTACAAAAGCGGGGTGCGCTCCGAGTTTCACTGCTCCTGCCAAGGACTCGCTCACGGTTCGCACACTAAATATAGTAAAACACAGAGGGTTTCTTACTTTGCTTTGATCAGTAAAATAAACTTTTAAAGATTGTTCTGGGATGAGATCCAGCTTCTGAGGCAAAGAATGGCCGTGGCTCAGGCAGGGGTTAGTAATGGAGTGTCAGGGAAATCGGTCTGACAGTTCTCAGGCCAGCTGCTCAATGGAAAGAATCGGCCGAGCCGGGATGGCCCGGAACACGAGCGGGATCGCAGCAGCCTGTGCTCTTTAGCAGCTGAAGTGTCAGGAACTGAAAGAGAATCTTCCATTTTTGGGACGTTCCTGATCCATGGGGGTGTGAGCAGCCCTGAGCTGGGGCCATCTGCTGATGGCCACTCCATGCCCAGTGGGAAGGGGGCTGCAGGCCCTGCTCTGTTTGGGGTGAAAAATGTTGAAAAGCACTTTGTACTAAGGGGAGAATTGTGACACTGGTAGTTTTGGCCATAGCAGGTTTTGGAAAACTTCTGTTGCCTTTGCAATTTCTTTTTTCCCTGGAGTATTTTAATTTATTTCCCTGTATTTTGGTTGGAATTTTCTGGAAACTTCCTGTAGGTGTTGCAGAGCATTGTATGAATTACCTGGAGGCCCCAGGTGTTGTGATGGCCTGGTCCAGCACAGAGGGCTTTTCACGTAGCATTTCAATGACAAACCTTGTGTTGTTTAAATAAAAGCACAGAGGTAGTTTCCTTTTCATAATTATAATTGTAGAATAGGTTTTTCACTTTAAAGAATCCACTGAATCTTGCTCAGCAGGTCAATTGGGTCTGAAGCTGTGAGGCTTTTGGGAAGAGAGAGATCGGCCAGGGCACTGCTGGGCGAAGGGCAGGTGTTGTGTGGTGCTCGTGCAGGTCGTGGGGCTCCACAGCAGATTCAGGGGAAATTTGCTCCTCAGTAAAGTGCTTGGGAAGATCTCTGCTCACTACAGGTGTTAGCCAGAACCTCTGAGCGCTGGGGCTGTTCCCAGGACAGCAGTGTCACCTGCAGACACGGTGGCACTCCCTCCCTCAGCTCTGCTCCTGCTGCACTGAACATGCGGCAGGAACAGAGGGAAAAGTAGATGCATGAAAAGGTTGGGAGTATTTGGTTTGAAGATGAGTAAGATAGAGTTATAAATAATAAATGGTCTGGAGAACATAAATTTGGGGCTTTTAGGCAGTTTCATTTTGCCAGGAACAAAGGGAATTGAAAATGAAATTCAGATGAGACCAACGCACAACCGAGGAGAGGGAAACGGTGTCTTACACCCGTGAGGGGGGACATCTGCTGAGCCCAGGCTTGGCTGCTGGCCCCAAGAGCACGAGTGGCCTGCAGGACACCGGGCTGTGACCAGCACATGCCGGGGCAGGGGGCTCCTGGCCCCCGTGTCACGCTGCGGTCGGTGCCCTGAGCACGGTGAGGGCTCAGAGGTGTCGTTTCTCCATCCTGGCTGTGTCACGGCGTGGGCTGGGGGTGCCACGTCTGATGTGACCTGAGCTCCAACCTCTAGTCCCAGCATTTGTGTTTCAAAGTGACATGTAATATGGGTTTGTTTTTCAGGATGTACTTGTGTTGCTTGGATTGCTTTCGCCTGCCAGTTGCTTTTAAAAATATTCCAGCTGTGATGTTCATATAGAGCTGTGCTCCCTGATTAAAATTCCTGGTTGCCAGATACAAAGCTCCTCCTCCTGCCCAAATAGCTTTGCAAACCAGTTTTTTCCATGCAGAGCAATCTCTCCGGTGGGAGCCTTCAGCTCTCGGATTTCCCTGGAACTGTCTGCAGTGACATCTACTGACACGAGCCGAGACTGACTGCGAGGGCTAAGGGGCAAAATTTACTGATATGCTCATTCAGTGTCTCTTCTATTATATTGTCATCTTCTCTGCTTCCCCAGGGGTGCCCCTCTCGGTGTTTGGCAGCATACCTCCCACAGCTGTCCCTTTGCTCTTTGCAGTCCTTCCTCCTGTGTGGCCTCTCCTGTGGGTGATGGCCAGGACAAGGACCCACTGCCTTGGATCTTTCTGGGAGATTTTGTGCCATTGTGTTCACAAAAACGTGTCCAAAGAAACCCCGTTAGGTTTGAAATAATGCATTGAAATAATGCCTCGGTAGTGCTGCAAAGCCGCTGTCGCTGAGGGGTGTTCTGCCACTTGTCCCTAACGGTTTGTACGTGTGGGACACGGATGGAAATGCCTCTGCAAACTGCTTCCCTGCTGTGTGCTGTAAAACGCCCCACAGGCTCGAGCTGAGGGGATGAGGAGCCCCCCGGGTACATCGGCTCATTTTTCTCTTCTAATGCTGAACACCAACTGATCAAAAATAACAATAAATTAGAAAAATCCATACACCCCTTGCCTTGAATCTCAATCCATTTTGGCTGGTTTTGTCTCTGCCTTGCTAAGGCAGTTAGCTTGGTTTCTCCTTTTAACTTCCCTTTCCAGCCCAAGTTCGTTAACCGTGTGCCTAACGAGTGCTTTGCTTGAAGCTAACGAGGACTGCGGGGAGCTGCCGGTGATGATTGTTTTGTAAAACTGCATGTGCATCTGTCTTGCAGAAATGCTGCTCATGGATTCTCACTTATTCAGGTGGACAGTATGAAGGTCACCATGAAGGATATCTTACAAAAGGCCTTAAAGAGAAGGAAGGGATCACAGAGAGGCTCAGGTGGGTTTTTTATCGTATTTTCTAGAGGGCAGGGTGTTTTCTCCATGAGTATATTTTATATCTCTTTTTAACTGTTGTGAACATTGCTCAGGTTTTGGGGGGGTTGTGTCCCAGCCCCACTCACAGCAGTTCTGTGCACAGGTCTGTGTTCTCCACGCTGGCACAAAGCTGACAGTGCAGGAGCTGCATAATGTTTGCTGCAGAGCAGTATATCCATTCCTGCAAATATTTATTTATGATAACAAAGCCATTTGCATTCAAGACCAGTTCATGGTAATTTGGGATGATGGGTGGAAGTACAGCAAGTCCAGCCCATGATAGAGTTTGTAGATGTACTTTTAATTTATGTAAGAAAATTATGCTTAGCATGATTTTAAATAATTTCAAGGATTCGTTGTTACTTGTAGTGAAAAACAAAAATTTACTTTCTGCAATGTTATCAAAATAGTGATGTTATAGTTAAGACATATGAACACTTAAAAAAGGAAAATGTACAGTACTTGTATTTCTATTTTAAACAATGTTTTTCTGGGGGGTAGATGTGCATTCACATATATGTTAGTGTATATATTTCAGAAGTATAAGGCTGAGAGATCTTTCCAGCAACAAGAAATAATTACTGAGAGAAATTGCACTGAGTCTTGTCACGCAACAAAGGAACTTTAATATAAACCCATCTATATAGTGGGAAAGATAAGGATCTTGTCTTTGTAAATGAATGAAACCTCCTTATACACCCTCAGTTTTAACTATGGGAAAAGAAAATAAACCCTGTTCTCTTTAGAAAAAGTAGTTCAGTGCAGTTTTTAAATGCGTGTATAATCTGTCATGGATTTAATTAGCTATCTTCAGATGAGAGCTGAAGTTTTAATAAAAGTTAGAAGAGATAACGCGGTGAAGGACACGGATGAGCTGTCTCAAGGCCATATTCCAGGGGAACGATAAGAGCTGTAAAAAATGGCAGAGAAGAGCAATTGAACGGAGCAATGAAAATCTGATTCTCGTAAAAAAAAAAGGTGGGGGGGTGGAGAGGAGCAGTGCTGGGGGGTGGAGAGGAGCCCCGCCAGTCTGCAGCAATTTGGAGGGTGGCCAGGAGCCATCGCTCACCCTCGGCTGCGGCGCCTCCGTCCAGATGTGCCAACGGCACGTCCCGGCCCTTGCCAGCTGACTGCGCCGTGTGATAACCGGCTCTCTGGATGCCCATCACTGGCCGCAGAGATAGAATTAAATGATGATGATCTTCCCACAAGTTGGGAGAGGAAACAATGCATATAAATCTTGATTTCATCTCAGCGTGAGAAGTCTTTATCCATCATCACTCATAATGAACAAGTCGTTAGTGGCGATGAATGGTGTTGGGGTTTTTTCAAACACCTCTTTTGTTCACTTTTTGGGTGACTTTTATTTATTTCCTGGGGTCAGATTTCCCTTCCCTGAAGGGAGGTTGCTAAAGGATTCACTTAGCTCAGTCTTTAAACTGCTTCCCCCCTTCGTGTAACAGATGTTTTATTCTTTGTCCATTTGAAATTTGATTCTGCTTTGACTTTGTTACTTTTGCTCAGTAGTTCAGAAAAGGAATGGACCTGGCATTTGTTCCCTCAGCTAATACATTCACTTCTGCTGCCTTGGCCCTCCTGCTCAGAGCCCTTGTCAGGAACAGGGCATATAGGGGTGTATGTGTCATTTGGTGTGGGGGATAACTGCCTAAGAAATCATTTCAATTTACTTTTTATTAGTTATCCATGTGATATCTCACCTCTTTGAGAGATCACCAGCACCCCTGCTGTGGATATAACCATGGTGGAAGTCACAACCACAAACCTTTTGGATACTTACAGGCATGTTTACATGGGAACATGTAATTGGATTTCTTGGAATACTCGATGTTTGCAGGTTTTGGTTACACTTGTGTCCAGGCACAGCCAGAATTCCTGCAGCTGTAAGCTCCATGCATTGGGGTCACTGCGAGCAGAGTGCTCGCTCTGGGGAAGCTTCCTGCTAGAATTCCCAAATTACTGTGTTTCATAAATGAAATCTTATTTTTTAACTGCTGATAAGAACCCACAGTGCATTCTTGGAATTGTCCTGTAGTGCTTGCACATGGCTGAAGCAATTTCTCAGATCGGGTATTTGTGTATTGAATTGGTAAATCAGAAATTTTTATTAACATTAACTTAGCTTGTCCAAACCTTTCCTTATTCCCAAGGACATCCCTCTCCCAAAATGTGGCTTATCAGGCTTTAGCGGGGTGGGAGGGCTTAGGAAGGTCTTGCTGTCATCTTTAAAGCAGCAGCAATTGTGGCTGTGTGCACAGAGGGACCCTCTGGATCCAGACAGGCCCCATCTGCCACGGGCTGGGAATGCTGCTGAGGGCAGGGAGAACTCCAGGAATGCCACCACAGTGGGCACAGAGACTGGAGCAGGAGTGGGAAAAGATTTTATAATCATTCCTCACCTGCCACCAGATCCTTCGTCACTGGAGAGGATGTGCCTCTCACTGTCACTGGGAGATGCAGGGATAAATGGAATTGCAGATCAGACCATTAGCACAGCACGGGCCTGGGCCAGGGTGGTTCAGGTCATTATTAACCAGTGGATTAGGATGTCAAAGTTCTGAATAAAAGATAAGACATAATTTAGGAGAAGCATTTCTCCTCATTCAGCAGTGTTTCTAAATGGTCTGATTTTTAAAAAGTTGTTACCAAAAATAGAATGACCGTGTTTATTTAATGTTTTTTGGAAGAGTTTAATAGAAAAGAAATGCCCGTGAGCTTTTGTGCCTGTCTTCAGTGGGCCTCCAGATCACCCTTTTCAGGACAAATCAATTTATTACATTACAGCTTATGCTGTTTTCAGGTACTGGTAGAAGCAGTTGCTTTCTGACCTGTTTTCACCACTGACTTACAGGACATTTTTCAGACTGGCCCTAAATTGGCAGGAAAATGCAAACCTGGTTTGGCTACTTTGGGTGAGGAAAATTTGAGGAATTCCTGTGGGACAGTTGGGAAGGGTTTGTTCAGCATGACCAGGGCTAAAACACTGGACTGGTTTTCTCTAAATACTTTATTCAGCCAGTAAAGATTATTTGTTGCAGGAAGGTACTGGTCAGTAGGAGACACAAGTGGGCTACAACGTTTGCTTCTTAGGGGCCTGAAAAAACAGAAGCAATATTCTGACTGTGCCTAGCTCTGTTTAGATAAAATTATTGCAAACTGTTCAAACTATTTCACCTTCCTTGCAATTCTTCTTTCTTGGTGTCTCAAGGCTTTTGACATATGAACTCTGACCATTTTTAAATAATATTTGAGCCAGTCAAGGGGAAATGCAGGTGGTGGAATAACTGGATGTGTTGTAGCTGAGAGAGCCACGGCCCCGAGTCCTTTCCTAGAGGACGTGGTTGTCGTGCAGCAGGGCTGTGGGACCTGGTGACCTGTCCCACCGCAGGCACCCGCAGGGGGCTGATGGGGGTGCTGGATCATCTCCTGCCACGTGCCCAAATAACCAACTGGGACAAGTACGTGGGAACGGCTGCAAGTTAGGAAAAAGCCTGTAACAACCAGTCAGTGCTGTATACTGGAGAAGATAAATCTGCAGAGGAAATCGTTGAGGCAGATGTTTAATTAGTTGGAGCCAGGCTGGATAAATCAGGATAGGAGCTGTCTATGCAGATACGCCGGTGTGCCTTCCCTTCCTCTGGGCTGGTGTCACTGGCTTTAAAAACAAACTGTTCTTTTTGCTGAGGAAAGAAGCAGCAGAAAGAGTCATATAACCTCTCTCTAACTGTAATGGATTCCCCTGTGTACACTCATAAAATAGAAAATGTAATTGATGTTTTCTTATGGTAATGAAAACTAACGAAGTCGAATACTTTATCATCAATTTGTTTAACCTATTGCATGCTCAGCACCGTGTATTGCACAGGCATGTTTTATGGGAGGGCTGGAAATAAAACACTGCAGTTGTGGGATGAGCTTCCAGGGCAGACTGGTCTAATCCAGGATGGACCACCTTGAAGGGGCTCAGGGGCATTGCTCATGCGAGTGGGTTTTCTGAAAATAGCCCAGATGGGAGAGAAGGAGCCCGAGGACGGGGGGAGTCCCCAGCCACAGGGAGGAGAGCTGGAAGCTCCATCAGTGCCACAGGGACCTGGCTGGGCACAGCACAGGCCTGGCACTGCTCAGGCGCTGGGATAATGGCCCTTGGAGAACCCCAGAATCCACAGGTAGTTTAAGGATTGTTTTGTATAATCCTGCCATGCCTACATCTCCTTGAGAGGGTTTCTCTGAGCACTTCAGCAGCCGATGGTGTAAATATAAAATCTCTCTGCAGTGTGGCAGATCTGCAGAAAAGGACTCACATGCTGGAGATTGGGAGCATAAGAACTTCCTGTTCTCTTTGAGTTTATCAGTAAAAATGTCAGATACGGTGCTGTCTGGATTTTGAACAGCTCTAATAACTGAGTCCTGAAAAGCTGTTTTAGAAGGTGAGATTTGGATGTTTTAGTATTTGGGATAATTCTGCTCCCCAGAGATCAGTAACAGCCTTAACATTAACTTCAGAGCAGGTAGCTGTTAGGCATGCTCGAAAATCTCACCCTCGGGCTTGGCAGAGGCAGTTTTTTAGGTCGTACAGATCGTGTTGCAGAACTGTAAAACACCAGTACCCCTACAACTTGATTTGCTTTACTGGGAAATTATTTTCCTGCTCAGTCAGTCTGGTGTGTGTTTCTGCCAGTCTTGCTTTCATCAATGCTCATGTGTTACCCTGTTAGCATGTAAGAAATTTGGGTTGTGGTAGATGTGCATTTTAAATCCTGCTTTTTTAGGAAGGCTCAGTTGGACCAAGGCAGGCACAGTTCTTCCAAGGTGGAAGGCACAGCCTATGCTGGGGCTGACAGCAGCCCACAGTGTGCAGCAGGCAAGGAGATCTTATCAGGCTTTTTATATCTGCACCAAAGCCTGCACTCAGTATTCCCTATAAAATATGTTTGCATGGATTACGATTTTAAGAACATAAGAAAGACGATGACTTCATCCTTGATACTTCATGTATCTTGATGCCATGGTGATTCTCAAATTAAATATGTACAGGAACTATATGTACACTTGGAAGTTATCTCCCTGCCTGTGAGCTGTCTCATTCCTGCTGCTCTTCAGCAAACACATTCCCTGGGATGCCAGTTGCCTTCTCCTCCAGAGCTCGACTGAATGGACTATAAATACTAATGTAAAGTAAATAACAATGCAGAGAGGATGTGTGCAGAGGCTTTGTTTTCAAACAAATTAAGCATCTATGTCAGTATATAAAATCCGAATGTTCTTAGAAGGAGATGAGAGACAAAACTAAACAACATAAAATGCTGAAATGTTGGAATAATCCTGCCTGTTCCTGGTCCATGTCAGCCTCTCTTCATCTGAAATTTCTAGTGAACAGAGAAGTCTCCTCTGATTAATCTTGTCTGATTTTAAGTAGAAATTCTTTGCAGGGTGAACATGCTACTGATTATTATTTAATAGCTGCCTCCGACTGCAAACATCCCCCGACCAGAAAGGCTCAGTCCTTTTAAGAACAAAATGCTCTACAAGTTTAATTGTTATAAACAAAACCTTCTGCCAACATTGCACAGACGTGACCTGTATTTTCCGTAGGTTAGAGGGGGAGTTATTAGCTCAGTGTTCTGTGAGTTTGGAGAAAGATTAATACTTTTTCGATAAATGAAAACAGCTGCTTTGCAATAACATTCAAGTCCCTAACAGCTGTCAACCAGTGCTTTTTGCATTCTTTAAAATGTGTAAAGTGACCAAAAATAGTCTAAAATAATCTTCCGGGTCTGTTTAAGTGCATTATTTCACTGCCACAGGAAGCTGAATAATAAGAAAAGAGAAAGATTCAAGAAACAGGGGTAGGACTTAAAGATAAAAGTCTCCATATCATATTTTAGTCTCTCTACCAGAATCAGAGGAATTACAGCTGCCAAGGCCAGGGAAAAGAGCCTATTCCATCCCCAGGTAGCTGGGAGCACAGTCTGTTACAGACCCAGGTTTTGTGGTGGTTGATCATTCCCACGTTTTGGATTTGTTCACACAAAATTGAAGTTACCCCTCAGAACCCGGAGACTCTCAGATGAAGAGTTCTGCTTGGGGCTCATCTTTGTTTGAGGAGCAGCCGGGGAGGAGAGATCTGAGTTGTGTTTGAAAATTCAGTTTCTGACGTGTCAGTGTCAGCACCACATTTAATGTCAAATTTCATGACTTAAATGTTCTAAAACAGCTGCTGGAGGAGCTGTGGGCCTTGCTGGGGTTTTCCTTCCTCATCCTACCTTGCTGGTGGGAGAGTAGGACAAAAGAAATGTCTGTAAAGGGAGGTGTGTGTGTGTGTATTTTGATTGCACATGTATGTATTTATTCATACATTTTAAAAAAGGAGAATTAGAAAGATAAAAGAAACTGTGGAAAGCCACAGCCCTGTGATTAAAGCAGTTTTAACAGATGAACTACAATTAGAATAAACTGTCATTAAAGTTTGGTACTGTCATGGAATGATGGTAACTGAGGAGTTTAAATTTAAAAGTAAATATGTTCGAGTAGGCGATGCATATGTTTGCTCTGACTCTTTCTGGGATGGAAGCCCCAGCATCTGTGACAGTGAAAAGCCAATTAATTTGTATTTCCTTGTGTTCACACTCATGCTTTTCTGCTTAATGGTAGTTGTGAGTTTCTCTGGCTCCAAGTGCTTTGTTTTGGATCATTACAGCATCCCTGCAGAGCCTGGTGCCCGGGTTATGAATGGCTTTACCTGGAAATACTTCAGCAGTCCTGGGTTTCCTCGCATTAAGCTGTTTCTATCAGCAGGATTTGCATCACAGAGAACACCGGCATCTGCAGAGTCCCTCGCGAGGTGCGGGTGGGACGCAGCCCCGCTGTCCCCACGCTGTCCCCACGCTGTCCCCACGCTGTCCCCACGCTGTCCCCACGCTGTCCCCGCTGTGCCAGTGCCACGCTGGGTCAGGAGCTGCCTGGCTCCCGTGGGTCAGGACCCTCTGCACCCGCTCAGCACCCTGTGCCAGCATTCCCAGAGCTGCACGTGGCTCCTCTGGCTGCTCCAACCAGGAGCTGGTCCGGGACGGGGAAAAGCTGCTCGCTGCTCGTTTTTGTGGGGTGTTCCCAGCAGCAGGATGGGTGAGCAGGGTGAGCCCCTCGGTGCAGAGAGGGGTGATGGAACTGCTGGGAATGATTTCCTTCTGCCCCCAAAGTGCAGCTCTGCTCTGCAGCAGGGATGATTTATTCCACACGCCCTTTCTCCCCAGCCTGGTGACGCTGAGCAGACCCCGGCGTGCTGGGGCACGGGGATGTTGGTGTACACGGAACAGCTTGTTGGGAATGAAGGTCGTGAATAGTTGGTCAGAGCAACAATGGCTAGCTAGCCCTGTGCCTTGGGCTGGTGGGGGGCTAGATATCAGCCTGGATGGATGAGAAGAATTTTTCATACCTGGCCTCCGAAATGAAAGTGCAGTATTGAACAGAGTCTATTTTGGAGCTGTTGGTACCGAGTTCACATGGCTACTGGTTCTTCTGGATTGGTAATAATGCTGTAATTTATGTGACATTTTAAACTGTGCAGCTCAGTGTTTGGGTGACTGAGATTTCTGTGTTTGTTTCACCCACTCTGATGAACAGAGACTGTGCTGGTACCTTCACGGGACCAGCTCCTCCGTGCCCTGTTTTCATGAACCCTCGAGTGCACCATGGTTGTGCTGCCCGAAGCTGCAGAACATTCACTGGTGTCTTCATAGCCAGGGAAGAGCACCTTTGTCACTTGATAATCCAGGCAGTGGGAGAGCCCTCGTGCTGATCTGTCAGGAGTGCCCACCTGGGCTGGGCCCCAGGACGGTCCCTTGGGGACAATTCCGGGCAGCAGCAGCCGGTGGCGGGGCTGAGAACGGCCCTGCCGGGACAGCCGCTGCCCCCGCGCCGCCTCCCAGAGCTGTGAGTGTAAAATAAAATCCCTATATTGGATTTCTGCTGTAGGTGCTTTACCTTATAGATCAAACAGGATGATTTTGTCTCAGCTTTATTTAGAGCTACATATTGCTAATGCAGAAAGGTAGCAATTAAGTAAAACCCTTCTGTTGATGCTGTGCACAGCCCGGGTTGCTGCTGGCCGTGCTGCACATTTGCTGTTCCCCGGAAAAGCAATCCAGAAATGAAGTGTTTGTTTCTTTTTAAGGGGCTTTTGACTAAATTCTTTAATTTCACTGGCTGTCAAGGTAGTGTTAAGTAAAATAGGTTTGAACTGCTGTAGTTTTTGTGTACTGGACTAGATGTCAGAAACCTTTGCCATCACTGGAAATTCTGTCACTCTGGATTTACTATCTGTTTCCCACAGCTGAATTCCTGAGCAGTGTGATTTAACACCTTGGCTCTCCATCAACCGGGCCTGGCATTTATTTGAATGCATTACACCACTGGTTTCCATAAACTATTTTACAATTGTTTCATATAAATGACTGTTTATTTCTACAAAAACCATCTGTATTTCTGTGGAGAGCGGCAGATAACTGTGTGTAAAATTCGGTAATGTCACAACAGTGCAAGTTAAGGAAAAACAGATTGGGCTAAAAAAAAACCTCTCATGCTTGTGCGTAATGTTAAAAGTTTGTTTTCACTATTTAAATATCTTTATTTATTAACCAGTATTTGCATTTGTAATGATAAAATCTTTATTCCACTTCAGAGGTGTTGAGGGGCTTCGGGGATTTTTAGCAGATAAACAGATTTAAGACGTCCTCGCAGCAGCAGGATTGGAGATGTAAACATTCTGCTCTGCAGCCAGTTCCTCTCGCACTGTTTACATATTTTCTGTTGTTTTATTGTCATTGCCAAGCACACAATGGAATCCTGCCCCTTCTGTCATGTTCTGAAAAAACTCCCGCAGAAGGGGGCCTGAGCCCTCTCCCTGTTCCCACTTTCTCTGCTCTCCGCAGTGGATTCATCCCGCTCCTCCCTCAGCCCTTTTTGTTCACGGTCCGGTGCTCGTCCCCTGGCCCAGGGGCCGTGTCCAGCATCCACGGGGAGCCAGGGTTCCCCCGAGCCTCCCCAGGAGGACGAGGAGCTGCCTCGGTTTCCCTCCTCCCAGCCAGCACCCAAGGAGCCTCCACACTGAGCTATTTTAATTCCTCCATCTGCTGCCCATGTGCTGGCAGAGGGAGCACTGGAATCCAGCAGTCTTACACTTAGCACGACTGATACTTTCTGACAGACTATTTGAAATGATAGAAATACATAAATCTCCTCTTTTTTATGACCTTGTAATAGCTGCAACATATTTCCAGCAAATATTTTCTATAGCAATAATAAAAAAGCGATAACAAAAAAATAAATATAAATATAGTTTAAACTCAAGCGGAATCGCGCTTTCAAAGCCCAGGGATGGAACAGCGAGGCAATAAATCACAAATCCTTGTGAAAGGAGGGACTTGAAATGGAAAGTCCCACAGACATCAGTGTTAAGTGTTTATCAACAGGGGTTTTTTGACGGCTCTCCTGTCTTCTGCCTGTGGATAGTGCTCAGGCACAGCTCGGTTCCCTTTTGCTTGTTCCCTCCTGCCCACCATCTCTCACCGTGGCTGTTTGGCTGTGGCTGCCTAACTGTCCACATTTCGATTTTTTCTTTCTTACCTTCTGTGTTATTTTATCTTTTCCTTTGTTGTTTCCTTTGCCCAGAGCAGCTGTGGCTGCCCCTTCCCTGGCAGTGCCCAAGGCCAGGCTGGACGGGGCTTGGAGCAGCCTGGGACAGTGGAAGCTGTGCCTGCCATGGCAGGGGAAGGGCCTAGATGAGCTTTAGGGCTCCCTTCTGCCCTGAACCGTTCTGTGATTCCGTGGCTCTTGCACAGCCCTGTGAGCAGCAGCAGCAGAGCCTGAGGTGTGCTGGGGGTCGGGTGTGGAGGTGCTGCCCCATTATTCACACGGCGTCTGACGTGCTGCTCACACCAGCTGCTCTCGGGTGTGGGTGGTGGCAGGGGTTTGTGGAAGGAGTTCGAGGACAGACCTGTTTGCCTGGGCTTTCTCAGCAGGCAAGCTGTGAGACTGTAACAGGAAGCCCTAGCCAAGAGCAGAATTAATGGGTGACGTGTGGGCAAATGCAGCGTGTGAAGGCGGGCACGGCCGTGGCAGAGCAGGCTGCAAGGGAGCAGAGACCTTCTGAGTGGGATGGTGGGTTTTCCATGGCATGCTTGGATTTCCAAAAAAGATTTGACAAAGGCTCATAAAGCAATTAAGCTGTCACAGGATGAGAAGGAGGATCCTCACATGGATTAATAATTGATTAAAAGACAGGAAACAAAGAATAGGAATAATGGCCCTCGGTGATTAGTAACTAGGTTACTGGTGGAGCTCCAGTGGAACTGGTGGAACCTGCATTGTTCGTTAATGTGGGGCATGGAAAGGATGTGAATGCTGATGTGACAAAATATGCTGTTGATACAAAAGAGGTAAGAATAGTGCAAATAAAAGCTGTCTGCGAAGCACTGCAGAGGTATCCACAGTGCTGAGTGACAGGACAATAAAATGAGAGAGGGAATTCAGTGTCAATGAGTACAAAATAATATACATGGTGAAAAGCAACTGTAACTATATGTGTACAATGATGGGCTCTAATTACCTTCCATCAGTCAGGAAAAGTATCCGGCGTCATCACGGGTAGTCCTCTGAACACTTCAGCTCCATGTAGGAGCCAGCAGAAAGACAAATGGAACATCAGGAACTGGGTCCATAAATCCCAACCTACCCACATCTTAATTGCTGTGTTTTGTCTCAAAAAAGAGAAGTGAAGAGATGCAGAAAGGGATGAGTGTGGAAATGGATCAGGCACGTGAAAAGAGGAGCAGAGGCTGAGGAGGGAAGGGCTTTTCTGGGGTGGAAAAGGCACAGCTGGGTACGAGAGGTGTCTGAAGTGCAGATGGTGGGCACAGGGAAGGGTTTGTCCTGGTAGTTCAGAGACAGGAGCAGCTCGCCCTGAGCACTGGGGTGGCAAAGGTTCGTTGGAACAAAAGGAATCCTTTTCCTCACACAGTGTAATAAATTCAGGAGGTAAATGTCATGGAAATGGGAAATTCAAAAGTGTTTTGGACAAATGCACAGACTGTAAAGGGAGCAGAAACAACTGACAGAAAGCACAGGTGGAACTGGGGTGTTGGTGAGCATTGTGGGAGCTCTTGAAGGTGAAGAGAGAGATACACAGGCATAGGGATGTGTTTTGTTGCAGAGATTAACTCTGTAAAATATAGGCTCAGTTTTCAACCATTTGGGGTTTTTTGTTGATCCTGGTCTTTTTAGTTTAGGCTTACCAAGTCCACAAACATTAAATATTCTTTCTATAATCCTTATTTCACCCTAGTAACTGGTTTGGAGATGGAGAGGGGTTTGGTTGGGGTTTTGTTTAAAGCCTGGTTCCCTGTTGCAGTGTTAGTATTGTTTATTGTGCAGATTCACCCCTGACCGTGGCATTCTTCATTGCTATTGAAAGTTAATGGGGGAAAAATTGCATTCCAAACATTTGAACCCGTAGTAGCCATGGCTGAACTTAGTTGATCTCTGGTGATCGGTTCAATTTAGTTACGATTTTTAGCCATTAGGCTGGGGCTGAATGATGGTGATTTGGTTGAGGCCAAATGTCTGCAGAAAATTGGCTGTTTGATAAGAGCCCTGTTATCAGAGGGGGATACTTTCTCATTTACATTTAGATGAGTATTGATTATTTATTTACTCAGAGAAGTGAGATTCGTTCCCAATCTTATCTCTCTAGTCTCTGCTTGTCAGCAGAAAGAGAGAGAGAGCTCCTGACAACAGCCCAAGATAACAGCACTTTGTAGTGGAGATAAAAGTTGGAATGGGCCTTTTTCTAGTCTTGACTGAAAGGATAAGTTTTAAAAATTAGAACTGATGGGTCATGCTTTCAAAAGCCCTTTCTGAAAGCTTTGCAGCTTAAATGGCAACAGAATTGGTTTGTTGGTGTGCGGGTGGCCGTTCCCTTCTGCAAGGGGGACGCCTGATTTGATTATAGGGTGGGATTCTTCCCAGGCACCTCTGTGTGCTCGTGGGGAAGCTGTGGGTCTTGGGGTCTGTTTCCTTGCTTTTAATTCCTGATGAACATTCCTGTCTCTAAAGGGGTGTCTTGAAATAGCCAAGGGGGTATCTGTGGGCAGAATCCATGGTGAGAGTGATTCAACAGGGATTTAGATGGAAGGGACGTGTGTGATGGAGGATCACCCACAGGAAGGGTGTGGAGCCCTGGGAGCTGCCATCAGCAGGAGAGCTTGGCTTGGGGCACTGGCCAGGACAGTCTGTGCCAGGATTTTAAAGGTTTATTTTACACTGAATGTTTGCATGAAATTACAGAAATCCATAAAATCCATCTTTGGTACTGCCACTTGAAATTTTGTTGAAATTCACAGAGCAGGATTCCATTAGGAGACCATTAAATTATCCAATATTCCTACTACAGTGACATCATTTGAACTTGTGAGAGAAGCCTGGTAGTAAAACTCCTCCACAGACTCAGCCTAACGTTCTTCATCTGTTGGGAAGCAGAGGTCGTGTAAATGTGGACAGATATTTAAAGCATAACTGAAGAGTAGATACTCTCTAAAAATCCATTTACACTTCTTTTATTAATTTCTCAGTATTTTCTGGTTTTAAGGAGTTACCCATAAGGCAGGCTGACCTGGTTCCTGCTCTGGAGCTCTATTTCCCTGCTTTATTAGCAGAGTTAATACAGGCTTGACACAAACTGGGTAAAACCATTTACCTGATCATGGAATTCTTAAGCTGCTCCAGATAAAAATGCTCCTTTGCCAGGGTGTGTTGAGGGGTGTGATCCCTGATGGCTCTCTGCAGGGTTCAGCTGCGTGGGGGCTCTTTCTGATACAGGTGATGTTATTTTTGGGGTGGATCCAGCTGGTGGAATCAGATCCGCACAGAAGGACGGTGAACCCTGCCTGCATTTAACCTTTCCATCATGTCAGGGTTTACCCCCACTGAGCAGGGGTTTGGGACCGGGTACCAACACCACAGATGTTCAGATGGGAGCCAGCAGTTCCCTTGGATGTAGCATGGGAATCTCTGGAAGGTGTTTGGGATGAACAGACAAAGCCACCGGGTTTTGCAGTCGCTGGTCCTGTTCTTAAACCTACACCAGATTTTAAATCCAAATTGATTTACTGCTTTGAGATTTGTTTCAATTCAGTATATTTTGCTTCTGCCTAACAAGCAGGCCTCTGTTTATTTAATTTATTTCAAATTTGAATTGTTAATCACATTTCCAGTAGCCGGGAGAGGAGCAGTGATGGTGCTGGGTCTGTTTGCCTTTCTTTGTGCTGCACTGAGACGTCTCCGCCGCTTTTCGAGCGTGCTTTGCACTGCAGATGCCTCGGCAGCTCCTCGTGCCATCACTGGTTGTGCTGGGCACAGTGGGAGCCGCTGGGGCTGCTCCTGTGTCCTGCAAAAAGCCTGGCACTGTGTCTGCTCTGAGTGGCATTGGGAATCAGGGGTGTCCATAATGCTCCGCTCGGGCAGGGAACGCGCCTGGGCCGAGCAGGGAGTGCCTCACGTGGCTTTGGGGAGATGGAATGAGAAGCTGTAATTGAAATTCTGCTGTAGTAAATTTAAAATTAATTGGCTAACAAATTTCATTCCTTAGGCGTGCCATCTGAGGCTGAAAGACTTAATTTTTTTATATATTTTAAATATTTCATCATATATATGCTCATAATTCAAAGTCAGCAAACAGTCAGAAATCTTTTAAGTACGGTTGAAGAGGGAATAGATTTCGTTATTTCGGTTCCAGTTTTTTTGTTACTTTGAGACCTGGTTAAAGGGGCTTTGAATCACTTACCATTTTTCAGGTATCTATTTAGGTTATTTTACTGGGTTATATGGAAAAAACACAGCTGAGAGCTTGGTGTGCACTTCAGCTCTCAGGTGAGCAGGAGTGGAGTCACCCTGTGCTGCTCCAGGGCGGAGCGAGGATGGGAGGGTGTTGGCCCCCACCAGCTCCTGCCCTTGGAAGGGGCTTTTCTTCTTCGGGGTCCCACCTGGAGCTCGGTGCACTTGGGTCTCCCCCAACCCCGCCAGGGCCTCTCCTCACCACTGTCAGGACAGCAGGGCTAGAGCTGGCTCATGGGGCTTCACCTGGAATTGGATCCGTGTGTCCTCCTTTTGTTCCAGTTAAGGCATGTAGTTTAAAGATCCATTCAACTAAAGGATTTTTTTTAATGGCCTGGTTTTTGTAAAAACAATTTTTGATACATTTTCTGTAGTTGTAAAACAGCTTTTTAAGTGGTATTACTTCAGGGATTTGGTTGAGGAAGAAAGAAGTTCGCACCTGAACCTTCAAGATCTACTGATAAAATGTGAGAAGAATTCATTCAAAGCAGCGGCATCTGTCCCTCTGTGTGATGCAGCTCAGTGGCAGCAGCGCACAGAGCTCGGTGACGTGCCTGCCCCGTGCAGCCCGGAGCTGTGGGCGATGCCAGGCCCCGGGGGCACACAGTCCCAGGCCAGCCGGGGCAGCAGCGCCGGTCACTGCTGGCCTGTGAGAGCGACTGACCCCGCCCAGGCGGGCGCTCGGCCGCATGGGTGCCACCACAAAGTGCAGTTCATAAGGAAGGGCTGGTTCCCTTGCCGGGTACTTCCCGGTGCCCTGTGCAGGCCAGAGGGACGGGCAGCAGGGAGCAAACACAGGGGGCTTCTTCGCTCAGGAAAGATGCCCAGAAAATCCCCTCTGGGTGCACAGCGAGGTCTGAGCAGGCGTTTCCCACACCAGCCCGTGCTCCTGCCCCGCAGCACGGGCAGGGGGTTGGTACAGGCTCCTCTGGTGTGGGAACGACGTGGGAGTGTTGGACAGGGGTTTGTCAGGTCACACCGGGGACAGCTGAGGATGACGGGATTGTGTTGTTTCCTTCCACACCATCCTCCGGCTTCTGACAGGGCCCTTCCCTTTGGCAAAGGGCTTTGAGACATCAGCACCCACCTGCTGTGCTCCTGGGCTGCGAGTAACCTCGTGTTAGTTGAACGTGCTAAGCCATCACTTTGTTAGAAAACAGATGATTTTACAAGTTACTTTATGTTTCAGGTCCTCAGTATCGGCTGGAGAAGCAGAGTGAACCTAATGTCCCAGTAGATTTAGACTGTACCTTGGAGAGCCAGAGCACTTTGGAATTCTGCCTTGTCCGGGAGAACAGTATGTTTCCCCTTTTCACTTTTGCTCTTGTAAACTGCTTAAACTCACATAAGTTATGTATTTTGGAACACAAGCTGTACTGTCTGGGCAAGTACATTTTGACGAGACTCTCTGTCCCGAGGCACTTCTCCGTGGTGCCAAAACAATATTCCAGAGGGAAATGATGGATTTCATACCTTTAGTAAATAGTCTGCATCCTGTTTATCACTTAATGATTAATCTTTTGCTGTTAAACTCTGCTCTGTAAAGTTATGACCCTGAAAAACACGAAATATGAACCTGTCTGTGTTGCAGACGTTGCTCAGTGAGTGGAGGGGTTGGTCTGCAGGGTGTTGTGCCCTGTCAGTGTGGCTGTCAGAGGCACTGGGGTTTTCTAATACAATTTAAAGAAATTTGCCATGCAGAAATAACTACAGCAGTTTGATGATTTTTGAAATGCCAGACAAATAATCTTCTCTCCAGCTCTGCTCAAATATTTTTACTCTATTACTGTTTTAATGGTCCTAATATTTGTTTCCTGATTTATTTCTTCACCTGAAACAATATGAAACTTTAAAAAAAGACATTTAACATTGATTTGTGTTTGTTCCCCATGGCATTTTGGTCCATTCTTCATTCTTTACAACAGCCACGCTCTCAGTTTTGGTGTTCTTTCATTCCATTTTGTGTAAAAATGTTGATTGTGCTAATGAGTAAAACCAGTCACAGTCCTGGTCTCAGCCAAGAACGCTGCACACAGCCACAGTAAGAGCCTGCTTCAAGTAGTGGAAGGATTTTTTTCTTTCTGTGCAAAGGTTAAACCTTAAAGTTGATGCTTTTTGGCCATAGCAGCTGTACCTTATCCCAGAATGGCAGCAGAGCATCCCCAAAGCACTCCTGGTTCCAGCCTCTGCTCCATTCAGGGAGCAGCAGAAGTGACCACAGCACCGGGAGCTCCCAGTGCTGCTGGGATTAACACCCACAGCTTTGGCTGCTGCTCTCCGTAAGGCAGGACCTGCTCCCAAAATATTCCTGGTGCTCCTGGTTCATTTCTTCATAAAATGGTTCTGAGAATCTGTGGGAGAGACCTTGGCCAGAGGGAGCAGGGGGGCTGTGCTGAGGAAATGGAGCAATTCTGACCTCGCTAATCGAGTTGTGCTCTTCCACAAACCAGAATTCCCCGACGTCTGCATCCCACCTATTATTTTTGTATCGATTTTTTAATCTATGAAATGATGCACACTAGTCATACTTCCATGGGTTTTGCTTGTGATTTAAAATAACATTTTTTTTTTAACCCAGGCTCTCTAATTAAAAGAATACTGTAGATACTGCATTTTTAATGTATTTTCATCATCTGTGGAGGAATCCAGGCTGTGGCCTGTAGCCGTATCTCCTGCAGGTCTTTGCTCCTGTGAGTGACTGGGTTCAGGTTGTACCATTACTTAAAGAGTAAATCTGTTGGAAGTTTATAAGTGGTGTAGCAGGATGCAGTCAGTCTGCTCGGCTCCAGGAGAGCCTCAGGAGCCTTGGCTCAAAATAAATGTCAGTCACAGTGTTGAGGGGACACTTCTTCCTTCTCCTGAAGTCCTTGTGCTGCACTGCTCCCCTTCCCTCCCAGCCAGGGGACACCAAAGCGAGCCCTGCTCCTCCTCAGAGCACTGGAGAGGTGTGGGATGGATCCCTGAGGCTGCCAGGTCCAAATTCCCTTAACTGGGGAGCATTCCTGCCCTCGTTTACCCCAGCGATGGTGCCCATCTAAGAGCACGATCTGGAGCCCTGCTCAGGGGGGGATTCCCACGGCAGGGTGATCCTGCACTGTCCCTGCCCGGGGCTGTGTGTTGGCCCTGCACACAGAGGGGCTCAAGGACAGTGCAGTTTGTGAGATCAGTCACAATTCCTGCCTTGTGCAGAGCCTGGCTCCCCCCTGCACAGTTATGGGTGGATTTTGGGGTGCTTAGGAGCTATCTTTTGGCATGACATTAGAATAGAAATATTGACAGTTTTGCACTATTAATAAAATAATGGCTTGACAATCCTATCATCAAACTGAAATATTCACTTTGTGCATTCTGTCTTGATTTGAAATACTTTTAGCTTTGATATGCCAGTCGGAAAAAACTCTGTTGTAACAGCTATTACTTGTAAATGTGCTCTTCATAGTCTCATAGTCATTTATAAATATATATATGGATGATGCCAAGCATCTGCTGGGAGAAGAGCAGCCACATTCCTTTGGGCAAAGAGAAAGTTTATATTTCAGGGTATTAAATGAAACAAAAACTTTCCATTATTAAGAAATATGTATGGAGAAATCCCCTTTCCATCCAACATTTACTAATAGCATTCAAGCTAATAAACTGCTTCCAGTGTGCAGAACTTTTAACTTGCACAAAGATTTATCTTTAAACTGAAAGCTGCACTTTGTAATGTGGAATGCCTTTATGTGTGGTAGCAAGCCGTTCATGGCTAATTTAGTTTTATTCTTGCCATCTTACTTCTGGAAAGTTCCTCTTTCTCATTTTATCATTAGATAGTAATTAGTATTCAAGGGAAATTGGTCTTAATATATTAAAATTGGTTTAGTGCCTTTAGACCTATAGCAAAGCCAATGTCTTATTGGAAAATGTAATTGGGGACTCTGTGTATGTAATTAATTGTATTGCAATTAAGAACTTTCATTAAGCAATATTCTAGTACATTAAAGTAATAAGGGACATTTTTGCAGTGCAGTTAACTTCGTATTTTGTTGTTTTATCGAGGAAATGCAGGTTCACTTGCTCCTGAATAGGCTGCATATGACATTTCAGTGTTGTGGTATTCCTAATGTGTCATTTTTATCTGTCCTCCGGTGCTGGCAGGGGGCCCTGTCAGAGGAGGCTCCTGGTTTACCTGAGTTCCCGTAGGAGGAGGCTTCTGGTTTAGCTTCTGCCTTGTTTCCAGCTCCTGGATCTGGTGCTGTTGTTCCGTTGCTGTTGGTCTCATTTGAAAACGGGGATTTTCAGTGAGGAGATTGGCCCGAGTGACCGATCCCGCTCTGTTTCACGGGGTCCCTGGGCTACCCACACAGCCCCCGGGGCAGACCTGAGTCTGTGTGGGCAGCCCAGGGTCAGTTCAGCCGTGTCACGGCTCCTGTCCCAGCACAGGGTGCCACTGTGGCCCGACACTGTGGGGACAGGGCTGTGGGGACATGGCACTGGTTTCCAGCACTGAGGAGGGCCCCGGCTGGCTGGCAGCAGCAGGGCAGCGGTGCCATTGCCATCCTCCCGCTTCGCTGCCAGGCACCGCCGCACCACAGTCTCTCAAGATGCTTTTAAGTGCACCAAAAAGTTTGACATATCTCAGTGTATCTTTGGAGTAGTGCAGCATGAGGGTTTGACATGATACATTATGATAATCCATAGTATAGAGACATTAACACAGGGGTCTGTGACAAAATGCATTGTAATGTCTCGGAAGGAGCCATTACAATTTATCTTGTCATTCTGGAGCATGGAGTGGTTGCAGTGTTAAGATGGCTCTGCATAAATTCACATGGAGACTGTTTAATTTGATTTTTGGAATCCTTTCAAGTAGAATGGCGCAGCCCAATTTGTAGCTTAACCCTTTGGTGTCCCCCTTCCCCAAAGGTGTGTGGGGAGGGCAGCCCTGGGAAAGCTGTGGTCGAAGTCTGTGACATGGGAATCTCCTGTTTTATGCTCTCCATGTGGTTTTGGACTCATTTAACAGCAGATGCTCATGGTGGTGTAGTGTTGAGGCCACTTCAACAGTACAAGTCTCAAGCAAAATTAATACTGAAAAATCTAACAAGTTAGTAACTGCTTTGCTGGAGCTTTAAGATCTGTACTAAAACTCCATCATCTCATCTTCCCATTATTAAAATTTCAGCAAAATATAAAGTTTTCATTAATCTCCTGCAGCAAATTTAGTTCTCTGAACTGGCAGTTGGTTCAGCTTTTAGGACTACATTAGCCAGGATATTAAACAAAACGTGTCATTTCTCAGGATCTCCTGTTAGAAGCTAAATCAGTTTTCAAACATATTTATGCCACTTTGTCTACCAGCATCTGAATGATCATTTCGAGCTGAGGTGCTTTATTAGCAGCTGGCATCGAAATTACTCTGTGCAATTATATATCGCATTATAGTAATGTTGAAATTGGTGTTAATCCAACGTCATAAAATGTAAAAAAAATCTTTAAAGTGTGTTATATTTTTCCAGTAATTGGCATTTTGGCTTAATGAGTTGTTGCCTTTTATAAAGGCAGTACCTGCAGTGGTAATGAGAATACTAATCAGTAAATAAAGTGCAGCTTCCCATCAGTGTGCCCGAGGTGCTGCCGGCACGTGGGAGATCTGTGCTAGTGCTGGCATCGAGGGTGGCACCTCTGGGCCCACCTCTGGGTGGACTTCTGGGCAACTCTGGCCCCCTCCCTGGGCTCCTTCCTGGGTGACAGGCAGTGGGTGCCCCGCGCTCGGCCCCTGGGGTACCTGCAGTCCCGGGCTGCCTCGTGCCGCCCAGGAACCGGCCGCTGGGATGGTGTGCTGCTCCTCACGCGGCCACAAATGTCTGTCATCATGGCCTCAGTGCCTTACTGACCTACCTGGGGTGGAGGATGGCATTTCCTCCACCCAGAGACGCGGATCTGAGCGTTACTGTTCCCTCAGCCAGCTCCCCACGGCGGTACCGCCGCGCCGGCCGAGCGTGCGCCGCGTGCCAAACCTCTCCTTCAGGACTGCGCCCTTGTTTTGCAGGTTCAAGAGGAGAAGAGGTCTCGGAGGAGGATCCCCAGATCGATATTGCCACAGTCCAGGACATGCTCAGCAGCCACCATTACAAGTCCTTCAAAGTCAGCATGATCCACCGGCTGCGGTTCACCACGGACGTGCAGTTAGGTAAATCCGCCGTGCCGCGGCGCGGGGCACAAAGGAGCAGCTCAGACCTTGGGCTGTCTCTAGCAGCTGCCTGGCCATCTCAGGCCATTCTGAAGCAATCATTATCACCTTGGCCCATTTTCTCGTGGTGCATTTGAATGTGTTGCTGGCATTTCAGCAGTTAAAAATATTGCTTTCTGTTGAAAATACTTCAGTATTTTTATTATCCCCAATCAGTTGCACATGTTGCCTCTGAACGAAGGCCATTATTTAATGACCTAGTCTCTTTTTTCAGTCTAGGCTTCCTAATGGAAAGCTTCTTGCCAACTGTTTTGTTATTTTTAAATGAGGCTTTGCAAAATTGGGAATTATTGGGTTTTTCCTTTTCTGAGACTGAAAGATTTTTAACGACCTAGTGGAAATTTGAGGTGGAACAAAATAAACGAGCATTCTCTAAAGGTTTTATATTGTCCTTATTGGCTTGCTGAATGCTTTTGAAATCCCGAAGGCCAAGGGCTGACAGAATCCTGAATTATAAAAGCCCCATTACTGTTTTAAAATGATTGAATGGCTTTTTATCTTAGTGTTTAAATTGTGAAAATTTGATTAATGATGCATTGGTAGGTGACCTGTGACATTCCTGCAAATACTTCCATAAAGAAATGATTCAGCAGTAAGATATTAAGTGCCATAATGTTTACAAAATACATTTATTCTGTAGAATTCAGTAGAATTGTTAAACTATACCAACCCCTGTGTTATTGTCACTACAGTCTCTTAATTCTTCTATCCTGAAGCACGTGTAAGAGTACATGTCCGTAAAATTCTCACAGAAGAGGCTTTTTTGGTTTATTTTGAGCTGTCTAGTTAAGGCAGGATTTATCTGCTGGTGCTGGAGCAGGGCAGTGCTGGGCATGTCCGCTGCGTTTGAGCAAACTCTCGGGGTGTGATAGTTTGCTTCCAGTGAAGTTTGACTCACTGTATCTGGGAAGTGTCAGAAATGAGAGCTTGAAAAGGTCATGACAGATCACTAAAGATAAATGGTTAAGGGAGAAGAGCTGTTAAATGAAACAAATGGCTTAACTTGTGCAGCAGTGGAGGAGCTGACCCTGCCCAGTGCTGTAAGGACCATAAAATTTCCCTTTTATAACAATCTGTGAACTTGCGTGATTTTGATGGCAGCGCACTGACAATGGGGGTTTATAACCTAATTATTTTTTTTAAATCAAAGAAAACCCCAGCAGGGTGTTCAAACCTTGGGCAAACATAGAAAATCAAAATCTTTCGACAGAGTCAGAGTTGCTGGGGTTTCTCCTGAATTTTTTAAAGATATTAAAAGAGCAACGCTGGTGAAGCAAGGGGCTGTTTGGGTTTGGGCTGATGAGTGTTGCGTGCTACCTGTGAGTGACAGACTGCTTCTTCTTCCCTGAAATGGCAAAAACGGGGGCTAATTTTTTGTCTTCAGTACAGTAACTGCTCTGGGAGCTGTTCTCCAGCAGTTTGATGATGGCCAGTTGCACAGACTTTTCTTTGCAGCCTGTTTGTGCCATCAGTCCTATGCAGCAGCCATAGCAAAGCACGTGTTTCTCGAGGACCCCAAGAATCCCGTGTCATTCCTTTGCTCCTTGTTGGCAGATCAGTGGTGTCGGTGGCTGTGCAGGAGTGAATTGCACTTTTTGAAATGTTTTAGCTGTTTTGAGGCCTGATCATTGAATTTGAGACAAGGTTTGTGAAAAATATGGGAGTAAATTTGATTTTCTGTACATTGTGCATAGCTCTGTAGTAAAAGGTGATATGTGGATGGTCATGGGAGGAATGCCCAGCCCTCTGAGTGATGGGGTTATTGCATTTAAGGTGGCAGTTTAAGGTCTGGGGTTTGTGTTTCAGCCCATATCACAGGGTAATGCACACACAGCAGCACTCTCAGCAGTTTTACGAAGGCTCTATCATGTTGTGGAGGAATAAGACACATTTACTTGTGTATTACATTAGCAGAACTAACAGGAGCATATTGTCTGGGAAAACGACTGCTGGCAAGTATTTCAGAAAGGGGGGGCAACTGCAGACCCCAACAAAGGGAGCAGGAACAGAACAGTGTTACTGGACCCATACATTGATGGCATTTCTTTTGACAAAATGAATGAATTAAAAAAATAGTAGAAGGAGCATTTTTACTTAGGTTTTGAGTGTGAGTGATTTGTGCTGCGAGACAGAGACTGCAGAAGCCACAGACACAATACTGTTTTGATTTTAGGTTTCAACACATCCAGATTGTGAGAACAATAACACAAAAAAGACAACATTCTTTGTCAATGTGCTCTCTGGATGTGGGTGAGCTTGAGCCAGCGATGTCGAGATACAGAAATAATGGATGAAGTATACAGCAACAATTTGCAGATAAAAATAATAGAAGTTAAAGTGTATTTTACATGATAAAAAAAAGATGAAAGAGGAGGAAGTCTGTTCCATCTGAGATGGTTACAAAATGGTGAAGTAGCCTCTGCTGAGAAGATTGATGCAATGGGGAGTGACCTTGGCTTGGAGCAGGAGCTGGTGATGTATGTATGAGCATCTCACTGCTAAATGGACCCAGATTTGTAGCACTAATATACATGGAAGCCCAGAACCAAACTCAGGATGGCAATAAATCAACAGCCACTTTGGGTGTCATTTCTGGTTTATATTCCACTATTGTTCTATCACTTTAATTCATGTCACTATCATCTGTTCATCTGGAACAGTTTTATATAATTTTCCAGTGGAGTTACCTGACAAATCCGATCAAATTAACAAGGTGCATTAACACTATTGACTGACTGTGAATTCTGAAGTTGCAGGACCAAACACTGAAATTTTTTTGAGGATATTTTTAGGGGTGATGCTGTTAGAGGAAGGGATGGGGAACAGCCCTCGCACACAAAGAATTTGCACCTTTATTTTTAGAACTTCCCCTGACTTTTTTTTAGTGAGAAAATGAGACTTTGTGTCATCAACTTCCATATTTTCCTTAAACTGCAGCAAATACCATTTGGAATAATGAACCATTACAGTGAAATACCAACACCGATTTTACATAATCTGTCCAAAATTAAATCACAAACCAAAATGGGCTCCAGATACAGCCTCATCCTACTCAAATTAGTGAGTTCCAGCAGTCTGGGTGTTAATTGGTCTCTTGATACAGTGCTTAACTGCAGTGTGGTCTCTGTGATGTGCCGTGTGTGTAATGGCAGAGCGCACTGTTGGGTTAGTGGGGTGCTCCCATCGCCCGCAGGGTGCGCGAGGCTGACCTGGGCTTGGGGCAGGGGCTGCAGCCAGACCCCCCCAGGCTGCTGCCCCATCGCCTTTGGAGCTGCCCAGAACACAAATGGATGTGGTTTGCAAGTTCAGATGTTTTGTCGATGTCTCATGAGCTTCACCCTGTAACTCACGGCTGAAGACTCGTCCTTGCTTTTAAGGCTCTGCACACCTAGATGCTGAAAGCTGCCTGGGAAGTTTGTTCAGCTGTGTCAGCAGCTCCTGAGCTGGTTCCAGCAGGATGCTCCTTGCCCTCTGACACTGGTGTGGCCTCACCTGGAGTGCTGTGTGCAGTTCTGGGCACCACAATGTAAAAAAGACATTAAGCCATTAGAGAGCATCCAGAGGAGGCCGCGAGGATGGGGAAGGGTCTGGAGGGGACGTCTTATGAGGAGCCGGTGAGGGCACTTTGTTTATTTAGCCTGGAGAAGAGGTCAGACCTCACTGTGGACTTCAGCATCCTCATGAGGGGAAGCAGAGGGGCAGGTACCAATCTCTGCTCTCGTGACCAGTGGCAGGACCCAAGGAAACGGCTGAAGCTGGGTCAGGGGACGTTTAGGTTGGATATCAGGAAAAGGGTTTTCACCCAGAGTGGGGCTGGGCTCTGGAGCAGGCTCCCCTGGAAAGTGAGCACAGCATCAAGCCTGCCTGAGTTCAGGAGGCTCTCAGGCACAGGGTGGGATTCTTGGGATGTCCTGTGCAGGGCCAGGAGTTGGACTCAACGATCCTGGTGGGTCCCTTCTAGCTCGGCATATTCTGAGCCTCTGGTTGTGTTATTCTATGATTCTATGTCTGCTGTACAGCAGATGGAGTGGGGCTGGTGGTGATAGTGTCTATTACACAGAGCAGTGGTGACTGCAGAACCACCTCTATCTCCTATAAATCTCGCAGCTCATGTAGCTGCTGCTTCCAGAAGGGCTCTCTACGCATTTAGAAGAATTTTTGCTGTGATATTTCTTTCTTTTGGTATGCTTATGCAGGAGAATAAAATGCAGATTATCAATGCAGTTTGATAACCATTTGCTTCTGGTTTCAAAGGCTCCCGTGCTTTCAGAAAGCCCAGAAGGGCAATATACCTTCAGCCCATTTAAGATTTATAAAGTGTGTCAAACGGCTGATATGAAATCGGTTAAACAGATCACTGTTGTGGCTCTCTATTCTTTCTCATCTCAGGTATTTCTGGAGACAAGGTAGAGATAGACCCTGTTACTAATCAGAAGGCCAGCACTAAGTTTTGGATTAAGCAGAAACCCATTTCAATCGATTCTGAACTCCTCTGTGCCTGTGACCTTGCGGAAGAAAAAAGCCCAAGTGAGTAGTCCTTTTTATTTATGTTCTCTCTTCTCTGCCTCCCTGGATGTGCTCGATGTCCAAAGAATTATTGCTACCATGTCCTTTTCTTTCTATAGGTGTATTTTATTCATTACAGGATGTTTTTAATCTGACTCAATTCTGTTATAGAGAACACAGCATAAACAGACACACATTTTACGAGTGTCCTTTGATGCTGCTCTCAGCTAATGGCATCACTCAGTGTTTCTTGCCCACTGTCACACCAAGGGAGCACTGGTTCTGCCCAGCTGTCTCCAGCCCTGCAGCAGAGCCAGCAAACCCATGATTCAACGTAATTGCAATTTTTTTTTTAACTTTTTAGCTTCCAGACTGGTTCTAAATGTCTTTGGTGCAACTGAGAGTCTCGGACATACAGTCAGTGTCAGCTCAGTCTGAATTTGCCTCAGCCATGGCTGCAGGGTCACTGGGATTGAAGGTGCCACTCTGGGCATTCTGTTCTGTAGTGGTGGCCAGGCCAGGACAGCAGTGACAGCCGGGTTTGGGGACAGGCTGGATGTCCCAGCTCAGTCATCACCCAGAGGTCAGAGCTGGCTCTGTAGAGTGCGACTTCAAAAGCAAGAGCTTCTGCTTGTTGTGTCAGTAGAGTAATGAGAGTCTCTATCTGGAAAATTTGTTTTAAAAAGCACAGGATGGGCCCTGGGGGAATTGGGCAATGGCTCCCAGTGGGGCCAAAATGGAACTGTCTTCTATCAAAAAGTGACTGCAGTTCAAAAGCTCAGATGGATTTTATTGCACTTGTGCCTCTGCAGGGTAGTGAGATGCTGGTATTAAGTACTTATCTGCAAGGTGACAGAGAGGGAGAATTATGTGATACATATTTACAGAGGTAATGATCTGTTGAATTCTCTTGGAAGAGTAAATTTATGGCTGCCACAGATTTTATCAGCAATTATTGAACTATATCCTTCTCCCCTTCATTACCCCTTCCTACTCCATGTTCTTGGTCTAGTCATTGTCTCCCTTTTCTGTCTCTCCATCAAGATTTCATGGTCCTTGGGTAGGCACGACCCCAAGGAGAAGCTTCCCCAATGACCTGGTAGTCTGAAACTCGTGAGGATTTTGTGTGCAGTGCAAGGGGCGGTTTGTGCTGGTACACCTTGTCACACCTCTGCACTGTGGCCACATTTCACTGCAAATGCAAACGTCTGAGGGGATAAAACGGTGCCCACAAAATGAGGCTGTATTTGAAGAGTTGAATTGAAACCTGAGGTTTCCACTGCTGCCAACACTCCCGGGCACAGCCCCTGGACACCTCGGACCTCGTCCTGCCGGGACGGGGCTCTCCGGCCCCAGAGGCAGCACCTGCTGCTGTGGGAAATTGTGTTTGTACCCAAATCCTGCCAACCCAGGAATTTCAGTCCCCAAAGAGAGCCCAGGTGCAGGAGGGCAGTACCTGTACATGGGGGCCACTGAGTGAAGAATTATGGTGGCTTTGGAGAGGACACTTTGGACAGGTTGCAACCAAGGCAACCATTACAGTACTGAGGGGTTTATTTGCTCATTGTCATGTGAACATCTTAAACTTCTCCTACTAAATAATGGTTCAGCACGGTTCCAAAAGGAGAAAATACTTCCTCCTGAAACTGCTGACCTTTTCCCAACTCACTAAAGATGTTCCAAAAGTCATTATTTTAGGCCAGCAGAGAAGACTTTTAGTGTGACATCTCAGAATGATGCATTTTGGGGAACTGAACAGCAGATCAGTATCTCTTGAATTTTAAATGGAAAAAAGTTATTTTAGCAGCATAAAGGAATGAAACTCAGTGTATTTCACAAGTTTTGTCTGTGATTTTTATCAGCACGGTGATGTATGTTTGTAGCAGAGTTTACATCAAAAATTATTCCCAGATCTTTCTTGAATGAATTATTGCAAAGAAAGGCTGAGTACAGATAAGGTCTTTGAGTTCTGCAATATATTTTGTTTTCATGTTTTTATCTCTTGTAACACAAACATGCTCCATCTCCTCTTTCAGCAGTGCTGTGCTTGTCCCGTTGCGCCGAGCTCTGGGTTTGGGGCTGCGTTCCTTCCCCAGGCACCGCAGTGGGGTCGGAACCTGGCTGAGCTCTGCCTTGCTGGGCTGGGCTCTTGTAACTCTGAAGAGGTGAAGGGTTTGCAGCAGCCTCCAAGTGTGACCCTACTTTTTAGTAAGGGCCAGGGGCATTGGGAACAGAGGTTGAGAGCTGGGACCAGCGTAAGGGTGCGGCGGAGAGTCTCGTGCACGTGTTCTTTATTTCTCTCTGAACTGGGTCGTGCAGCGAAGCTTTAGTGGCACTTGTGTGTGTGTGAAAGGACTCAACAGCTTCAGAGCTGACGTGGTGGGAATATTGATGGACGGCTCAGAGCCGTTCTGGACAGGCTGAGTTTTCCTGTGCTGCAAGTTCACAGAACTCGGAGCTGCCTGCTGCGAGGACAGAAAATGAAAACAGAAAGCTCTGGCATCTCATTTGCCATTAGTGGGGGCATTGTAGGCAGGGACGGCTGATGATTTTTGTTTGCCCTTGTAGTAGCCCTGGGTCAGAATTTGAAGTTTTATTTGTAAATTAAATCAGACTCCCTGGATTTAGACTGAGGGGAGAGGTAATGGCCCTGCTGGTTTGCTCCGATGCCATTAGAACCTGACCACGCTGGGCACCAACATCTTCTTTAAATCAGGTTCGGCCTGATTATCACGAGAGATTCTGAATGTTTTGAGTCTTGAAAGGAAGCATCCTATCATGGAGAAATAAGATTTAAGCCTTAATAAAGTAGTTGTCATTTTTATAGCTGAAAAGAGCTTTGTATCTCAATTAAGTGTACATAATATAAAGTCTTAAGGAAGCAACATAATACGTTTAATACAATTATATCCCTTTGCAATAGTGTAATTTAAAGGAAATCTGATTCTGGTAATGTCTCTTACATTACTTGGACAGGGGAGAAACTTCAGTGTCACTGCCCGCTGCCCGTGTGCAGTGCTCTGTGGTCCGAGTGGCCGTGATGGATGTCCAGGGCTGCCGGGCACTGGCTGAGCCCGGGGGGAGCACGGAGCCCGGGGCAGCCCCGCGGTGCCACCACGCCTGAGGGGCCAAGCACCTGCCCTGGGGTTCTCCCAGGCATCTGTGCTTTACACGAGCTGCAGAAATTGGATTTTTTTGATAATTTACTTGAAACACTGAAGCAACATTCTCTGTGATCCTTTATCTGCCCGTTTTCTGTTTTCATAAAGCAGAGACATCTCAGTTGCTATGTCAAAATACCCTCAGTATGAAGGTAAGTCTAAACAAAGGTGTTCCGTAGGTCACGGAGTACATGGGTAACTTCAGTTTGTAATTTAATTGCCCGCTCTGCACCCTGCAGCTGAAGATTTCCTTTAAATTCTGATTCCATTGTTGCACTGGGGCTTAACAGAGTGTTAACCTGGTAATAGGCACAGGGCCTCCCCATTATATGTCTCGCTATCGAGCGGTTCTGCATGACTAGTTAAAAAAGATGGCAAGAAGATTAATGAAAGCTGCGAGTACAGAAGGGGGGCAGGTACCTCGGTAGGACTTCCAGCGAGGAGATATTAGAGCTGAACCAGAGCTTGGCTTTTTCTTTATCCCGTGACCTTTGAACCTGCCTTACTGTCGAGAGCTGCCAGCCGAGCCGACGTTTTGATTGATGTTGCTACACGAGTCAGTCTTTCCCATTGAATTCCACATCTGCACGAAAATAGCTTTTCCAGCAGTATTCACCCTGGCTGTAAGTGATAGCCAGAGTGATGCCTGAACCCCCTTTATGTAGTTTTCATTTAAAGCTAAAGGTATTTGATGTTTTAATTCAGTGTCCAGTTCCTCCCGATTATGCACAATGGGTAATGCTAATTTAATGAATTTGTTGTTGGGTTGTGGGAGGGCTGAAAATACCCAGAAAGTGTTGGGAAGGTGTTGGGTTCCTGCTGCTCTGGGAGTTTGAACAGAGCCGTTGCAGGTTTGCTCAGAGCCAGCAGTGGGGCCGGAGCAGAGGCAGTGTGTGCTCTGCAAATGGTGCACCAAGTACCGTGCGCTGGTTCCCGGTGTCCCTGCACCCACAGCGGAGCGTGAAGTAACACGGTGAAATTCCTGCTCAATAGGAGACTAACCACAGGTTCTGATCAAAAGGTGAAAAACAGGTTCAAGCAGAGAAAATGTTCCCAAACTTCAGGCTTGGAGTGAAAGGAATTCCCGAGTGTGGAGCAGAAGGGATGAGCGCACCCACCCGTGGCCGCAGATGGCCGGGGCTGTGCCCCGGGGGGCTCGGGCTGTGCCGGGGCTCCGGGCAGCGCTCGGCAGGACGTGTGCCACCAGAGAAGGGCCTGGCACTGCGGGGGCCCTGCGCAGGGACAGGAGCGGGTTGGGGGCGGCGGCGCTGGAGCGGCTCCTGCCGCTGATTAACTGCGTCCCCCTCCAACAGCCTCTCCATAAAAGTTCTCCTGAGCGCAATCAGGAGCGCGCATTGCCTCATCCTTTTAACAAATCTGTTTTGTAGCCCTATTAAAAGGGGTCTTCATCTATCCTGTCAAAGCTATTCTGCTGGGGTTTTTTAGTTTAATTACACTATCCAATTAAAACTCCTCGCTGCATTTTGATTCGCCTCTCCTCGGGCCTGAGTGGATGTGACATTTACAAGGCTCGCCTCTCCGGCAGACAATGCGTGATTGATGAGGTGCAGACGCAGTGGAGGAGCCGATTGCCATGTGGAAACACTGCATTTTGATTTATTTATCTTTTTCCCAAACAAGGTTGCTGGTAAAGAGGTTTTGGGCAACCCCGAGTTGCACCTCAATTTTCAGCATTTTTGCAAAAATCTTCGTTAGTATTCTGCCTTTGGTAATAATTTGAAGAAGAAACAAAAGGCTTTGGGGAGAAAAAAATCCAGATGTGTGGATAGTTGCCACAATTTGACACAAAAGTGGGTGTGTGCCGCAGTTTAATTGCAGCTCTGCTTTCAGGACACATGGCACCCTCTAACAGCAATGCCGAGTAGCAAGCCTACGGTGGAACATAAAGGTTTGGAGGAAAAGACATCGTGGAATATGCTGGTGTCTGAGAGAATGGGGCAAGCCCGCCGGACTACAGCTGTTATTTTTTTCCTTAACAGTCTTGTCATTTGCTCCCACCTAAGCACTGCCCTGGTTTGAGGAGATCCACCCCGTGTTCATGGTGGGCAGCCCAAACCCATCAGCGACTCCACTGGTACCACTGGGGTGAGGATTGCATCCAGAGCTGACTGCCCTCACTGCCTCTAAACTGTGAACCTCTGGGATAAATTCCACTTGCATGAAATGGGATTAACCCCACCTGCACACACAGGGCCACATCCCCGTTCTGCCTGTCCTGAGCCAAGCTCGGTGCCATATCTGGACAGTCCAACTGCGCCGTGGTGCAACTTGTGACATCCGCTATGAAGTGTTTTTGGTACCAGAGGGTGTCAGGAAGGGTGCTGGGTGTTTTTGGTGATAATGCAATTCCTGCAGCTTTGTAGGCCCTTCAGGCCCTTCTCCAGGGTCACGGCATCATTTCTGAGGTATCACAAGTAGATTTCAGACAGCTGGGCCCCTCCCTGGTGCTTTTGGGTGAAATGCAGCAGTGGTTGGAGAGCAGAGGCTCCCCCATCTCGTGCAGGGTTTGAAGGAAATGTGTCTTTGTACAGAAGTATTGCTGGTGCGTATTTTATTACCCTCATCCCTTGCCTTTTACTGGTGTATTTCTAATCCCTTTTCATCCTTTGTGGGCCCATGAGAAGATATTTCAGAGTTTGAGGCTGTTGAGGTCACAGTTTCTGAAGCAGTGAGAATCAGTGATGTCAAATGATGTCCATAACTGCTTTGTTCTTCAGAGTCCTTCTCCAGCTATTTATTCCACTAATAACTCTTAATTGTTGACTTCTGCCTTATGGCCCTGTAATGACAAAGCAATCATCAAGGTATATTGAAAAATTAACATAAATTTCCATTTCCCAGTGTTTATTTGTTTTCTGTTTTGTCCAATTCATGAATATTCTTTTCATCTTCCATCTAATTAGTGACTTAATTCTGTGCATTCTGTTAAAGAGGGCATTGGCAAACAGAGGGTTTGGGTAAGGGCTGAATTGTGGGGTTGGAGGGAAAGAAGAAAAACTTTCTAGTCTTGGCAGATTCGGTAAAAAAATTATCTTTTCTTGTGCAGATTCATATCCTTGTTTTCCAGGCAAAAAATGTATTTTTTAGATTTTGATGAAGTTTATTACTCAGATTAGAGTAATTGGTTTTTTACCTGTATCAGGTGCAGTGTGGGGCGCACCAAGGGTTTGGATGTTTTCCCAAGATTGCAGGAATTAGCACAGGATTGACTGTTGCCTGCACAAGCACGTTATGGTCAGTAATTCTGGAGCTGTAATTCCACAGGACTCCTCACTGCTGTGTGTGAACATGGGGACATGGAGGAAGCTGGGGGCTGAAGTGCAGGGTGGAGGTTGCACCAGGAGTTTCAGCAGCGCTCAGAAGGGTGAGGAGACCCGAGAGCTGTGGCGCTGCAGGGCCTCTTCCCTCGCCTCGTTGGCAGTGCAGTGGTGCTAAAAATCAGGAGATGGGGTGAGCAGCTGAATGTGAGACGTGGTGCTGAAGGAGTAAATGAGCTCTCCTTGGTGAATTCCCAGTGAATTAGCATCCTGCCCTTCCGTCGGCAGCGGCTGTAGGCTCCTCTCCAGGAGTAACCACACAGGAACCCATTAGTGTTGGGGCTGGAGAAGATTTATCAGCGTTCCGAGCCGAGGCCAAAGGGCACCAGCGGGGAGATGCTGCTCTCCTGCTGCTGCAGCGGGGCCGGCCGTGGTGGGGCTGGCGAGAGGCACCAGGGGCGTCAGCACGAGACCCCTCGTGGGCTGCACCTGCCCTGGGATGAAAGCTGTTGGCAACTGATGAGTTTCTGTCCTTCTGTTTGCTTTCCATAGCTTTTAACGGACAGACGTAGTTGGGAATAACATGGATTTTCTGTTGCTGTGCAGCTGATTAATCCTGATGCAGGGCACTGAGGTTCCCTGCAAACACCTAACCCAGCCACTGTTGGTGTGGAGTGATGGTAACAGCTGCTTGTGCAGCGTCTGCATTTGGTTTAAATCTCCCGTCACGTGCAGTAGGAGCCACTCGAGCTGCTGCTGTTTGTTACCAGATCCTCTCATACGGAAACATCAAACCATGGAAGCTCCTATTGATCTCAGAATTGTCAGGGGTGGTGCTCTATTGGAAAGAGGTACATCACATATTTAAGCACTCTTGGAAATGGAAATCAATCTCACAATTCATAAATTCCATCTGGCTAGAAGAGTAGCAGAGCAAAGTGCCAGTTAGGATTTCAGTGCACTCATATTTCATGCTGTAAGTAGTGTGTTGTGGACTTGGAGCCCATAAACATGATGCTGTAATGGGGCTTTCTAAGGAAAAGTCTTCTTGGCTTCTTTCCACTGAATCACAGTCCCAGCAGGATGGGGCTCTGTGTTCTGCATGGCTGGTCCTGCACAGCCGCGGGTTCGGCGGCGGCGCCGCGTCCCGGGGAGCCCCTGCAGGAGCGTGGGCCACGCTTGGCCGGTGCCCTGCCAGGCAGGCAGGGCTGGAGCAGCCTCTGTGCCCCTGGGAGCAGGAATGCTGTCCTGGGCAGTGCTGCCCTGGGCAGGACGGTGCCCAAGGGAGACGAGGAGTCACCACGGCGCGAGGCCGGGCTGGGCTCCCAGGGCAGCAGGGAACACCTGAAGAGGTTTTGTCACGATCCACAGCAAGAATTACAGAATGACCTTCCGAGACCCAAAATAACAGCAGCTCCTTGGGATCCTTCTGACCCTGTTCTGTGCCAGTTTCATTTCTGATAACCAGTGTGGAATGTTCAGTGTCCGAGGAAAGTGATGGGAGCTGGTGGAGCGTGGTGCTGTGTCCCATCCCCAAGAGTGGTGCACTGGCACTTTTGGAATCATTAAGATGCTGTGTTCCAGGCAGAGCTGCATGCATTAACATGCTGATGAGCTCCCAGCTTGGAATTCCGCATTTTTAGTACCACTGAGGCATCATTTGTCAAATGATTTAAAGGGTTGGGTTTTTATTATTATTATTAGCCAATTTTTCAATATAGAATTTATATTCCAGATTAGTGCATCATAATGGTGTTTAATTAACATGCCACAATAAAATACTTGCATCTCAAATTTCCTGGCCACCAATCTGAGCATATATCAGTCACTTTTTGGAAATCTGGAGAATTAGATAATGTAAATAAGATTTCCAATTAGCTTTCCTGCAGGAAAGACCTGGATTTACAGTAATGTGGCTGTTACTTTATGGATTGCTAACTTTGACTGTTGAACTGAATAAATTAGAAAACCGTTGGAAAAGTATCATGTATAGAATACATTTAATTTTAATTTTGAAGCCATCAGCATCCATACAAGTGAAGGATATTTTGCCTTCCTACGTGTTCCACATTAGACCTTTGTGCCTAAGTCGTCCCTCCCAGCACCGCGTGTCGGAGTCCAGGGCCATTGTCCCAGGGCAGCCACGGAGCAGCTGGGCCAGCACCGCGTGTCCACGGGGCCAGCATGGAGAGCCCCCGTTGGGGGCCGAGGCCCGAGCCCCAGGGAGGTGCCACAGGCTGCAGTCAGAGCTCAGTTCGAGTGTCCCACGGGTGGGAAGGGCGAGCCCAGCCCCGAGCGCGTCCCTCGGCGCCGGGCAGTTGGTGACGCTCCCCTTCGCCATCAGCAGCAGGACAGGCTCACGTGGTGCTTTGGGACGAGGGTTTGGAGCGGTGATTCTGGGATTAATTGCCCTTCTCTTTTCAATACGACCCTTCTCCTCTGCGCGCGGCCATCGCCCCGTGAGCGGCTCCCCGGCTGAGCTGCAGCGCCGTCGTGGGCCGAGCGGAGCTAACCAGCCATTTGATGGATTTTTGCGTTTCCTGCAGTGGGGATGTGATGGGAAAAGGAACTTTATTGACTGGAGTTCAGCTGCTCCTGTAAGCCACCACTTGCCTTAAATTGAAATGACATGAGAAGCCTGTCAGCATTTCATTGCTTCCTTCTGTCGTGCTGATGGTACGCTGAGATCACCATCTGTGGTTTTCTTCTGTCAGGCACACGGGCTCTGCTCAAACTTTACAGGAATATTCTAAGCAGTTTTTTTCTTATCTTCGCAGGTCATGCAATATTTAAACTTACATATCTAAGCAATCATGACTACAAACACCTTTACTTTGAATCAGATGCTGCTACTGTCAATGAAATTGTACTGAAGGTGAGTATTAAATTTTAACGTGACCCAAAATCCTGGTGTTTTACCACTTATTAGACATGTGAGTATTCAGGAGGCTCTGGAAACACACAAGGGTGCAGTGCCTGAGGACCAGTGGGGTGTGTTTAACCTGCCAGGATGGCTGCTCCACGCGTGTTGTTTTATTCATCCTTCGAACGGCCGCACAGCCGCTGCCTGTCTGTGTGTAGCATTTCCTTTTGTGCTTGTTTCTAGTTAACAGCGACACCATTTTCTGTGGAATTTTATAGGAAACTTCCAAATTTTATTGTGTCCAGGTAGTTTCCACCTCCGGACACGTGGTCAGCAGCCCCGTGCCGCACAGGGGTTGGGTGCTGCTGCCCCTCACACCTCTGCCCCCCCTCAGGTGTCCCTGCACAGCACACAGGGGCTTTTCTGCCCTGATCCTCTCTCAGGGCTGTTTCCTTTCACACACATACTCCCTTGCTTTGGGAAACAAATTTTTGTTACACTCTTGAAAGATTAAATGGAATTTTCCACAAGTTCATCTTTTGTAGCAAGTCGAAATTCAAAAGCAGTAATTTTGGCAAACCATCTGTTATGTTTGCTTTTATTGGCTGTGCGGAGTTTAGAGGATTGTTAAACAACTGACATGCGATAAAATAACTTTTATTCATTACACAGAGGGTCAGCATGTTTGAGAGGGTTTCTACTGCGAGCTGTTAGGCCAATTCTTCTGTTCTCACTTTATCTTAGATCAGCTATTGCAATCCCAAACACTTACAATCATGGAATCATAGAACCATTAAGGCTGGAAAAGACCTCCAAGATCATCCCAACCTTTGCCCAAGTACCCCCATGCCACGTCTCCTCGGGTTTTGAACACTTCCAGGGGTGGTGACTCCACACATCTGAGACTGGTCATAAACAAAGGCTAAAAAAGAAAAAATTTACTGTCAATAACATGAATATTCAAGAGAGAAATAATATTGAGCAGTACTTTTACCTAAGTTGCAGTTTGTTTATATAGAACATTCTCTGGTTTCATGCACAAGTCACTGGTTTGTTTTCATTTCCATCAGCATTGAGGAGCACAGAAAAATCAGACTTTTCAGATTAGGCTTTTTAGATGATCAAGTGAGAAGGACTGAGACTTTATTGACCATGAAAATTCCCTATATTTTTATGCCTTAAGCTGTAATATGCAATGAAAGTGAAACACTCTACAGTGCATAAAATTGTGCAAGTTTTAAGCCACAGCATATTAACCAGCTAATGGCAGACCAAAGGGCATTTTTATCTTTTTGATTCTTGCATTAACCTTCCATTAAAATTATCTCTGAGATTATCACAAAGCACTGAAGATAATAAATGTAGGGAGTAGCAGGCTTGTTAAATATCATTTAAAAATGCTTTCATCAAGTAAAATGTGCCAAAACACAGGGAAACTCTGAGATTAGCTGAGTATGCAAACATCATAATGGAAGAATTCTTTTTACTGAGGCTGATGAGGTCCTTTATTGACGTTCATTACTGGATTATCCCAGCACTGGGGGGTCTGTACCGCTCGCTGCCTTCCCCAGAGGTTCGGGTGACCAGGCACAATGAGGGACACAGGAGGACAGGCCAGGGCTCTCCTGGCGCTCTGGGCTCTCTCTGCCATCATCATGCTGGTGGTTGCTGGGACCAGTTCTGAGGGTGGAGAGGGGGTCCCTGCCCACCCCGGGCCATCCCACCCAGCCTCCGGTAACATTAAACACTGTCTCGTGTCTTACAGGTTAACTATATTCTAGAGTCGCGAGCAAGCACGGCCAGAGCAGATTATTTTGCTCAGAAACAAAGAAAACTGAGCAGGAGAACAAGCTTTAGCTTCCAGAAGGAGAAGAAGTCGGGACAGCAGTGAGGCCGAGCCTCGAGGAGAGCCTGTGTGCCGCGTTCGGAGGAGCCGCTCCCCGCCCGGGCGGGCGGGTGCCAGGACTGTGGAGCTCCTGCTGCCCGGGGCAGGAGCGGCCGGGAAGGAATCTGAATTATCCCGTCTCTCACGGCTGGAAGATTCTCCCTCGGTGGTGATGGGAAGTCTCCCCTGTGACAGAAATAAAGAGCCATATCAGCCGGAAAGAAGACTGTTACGCTTCAGGTTCCTTTGATTAGAAATAAGAGAATGACGTAGACTGGCATCATTTAATTACTGTATTATGTACAATCACAAGAAGAGATGTGATTACATATTATTTCACAGCCTGGTTAAAATAAATTATATACATCTGTAATCCACCCACGTACACGCAGGTATTGCTTGTGACATGATCAAATTTCTAAAAACAAAATGTAGGACAAATGTATCCATTTTTACTATTAATAAACAGATGTAATCTTTTTCAAGGTCCATATGATGCACAGTTCTTTTGGGGGGAGGCTGCAGTCCCAGATGGTTTCACTTCTGTTGCTGAAGTGCAGGAGGCATCCGTGAGCCAGGAACAGCAGCCATGGCAGGGGAGCGCTTAGCGAGGGAGCACTGAGACAGTCGAGTCTGTTGTGTTTGTTTTGTTCAAAAATATTTTTATTTAACTGTGCTTTTCAGCTTTGCAAATGCTTTATTGGAAGTTTCTTGCTGAAGGCAGCACAGTGGTTGGAAATCCATGTCTTGGTGGTGGAGAGGAGCATCCTCCCACCCGGGACCCTCAGCTGCTGCCACCCCGGGGCTGGCGCGTCCGCCGAGGCACCTTGCACCCGGGGACTGAGAAATGCCTTCACCTTCTCTCCATGTTATTCTTTAAAAATAAAAAATTAGAACTACTTTGTACTGGGATTTGTAACTATCTTGGCCTTGCCCATCCTTGATACATCAGGGAACGCGGGAATGGATTGCTGGGACCCAGAGCCACGTTTTTGGCTGAATTCACCAGAGGTGTCTTTCATCCATCTCCAGGTCGCTGGAGCTCTGCACACACACCCCGGTTTTGTAGAACTGCCCCAGTTCCCCAGGGGGCTGGGGGCAGCTCCCTCTGGCACTGCCCACCCTCTGCCAGCCTCCCACCTTGCTTTTGTACAGAGAAAACTTCCTGAGCCTTAACACAGCGTGCGGGAGCAGCCCGTGGGGCAGAGGGAGGGTCTGTGTCTCACCTGTTGTGTTTATGTTCTGGGTTTCAGCGGCTCAGCCCTGCTCCACCGAGGCCAGGCCTCCCTGTACAGTCTTCCATGATATCTGCAAAACAAGAGAAACTCTATTTTATAGTATTCTATTAATTTTTTTATATTTTCTATGTGCAAATGCAGCACAGATACAATGGGGAAAGCCCCTTTGATGTAAATGACTCTTTTAACCGACTCTGTGAACTATTTAACATTAAAGTTGTTCTGTGAATGTTCTTTGGCCACCCAGTTTCAATTCTTTTTAACTGAACTGAAAAATTGCCTATTTGGTACCAGAAACTGCAGCAATCTCCTGTTTCCATGGCCTTAGTGCTGTTGCCACCCCCTCACGTGTATTTATCATCAGCAGGGATTCAGCATGTGCAGGTTTGCTCTCAGCAGAGCCTAAAAAACTCAAATAATCACATCTCTGCTGTCTGGGATGACATTTGCAGCACAGTCCCTTGCCCAGACCAGCTGTGTTCACACCCCTCCGTCAGTCACCTCCCACTGCCTGTTCCTGGTGTGGGTGTCCCTGGGAGCCAGGCAGGGATGGACGGACAGAGGCTGCTCCAGGGGCTGGGTGAGGAGCGGGGAACTTTGGAGGCCAAAGTGAGATTATTTGCTCCAAAAGGGCCACTGACAGTTTAGAAGCAAATTTGCTTCCAAAGATCAGGGTCAGTTTGATATGTAGCACGCGGGAAGCCTTCCTTAAATCCTGGAAAGATCCAGTGTTCCAGGAGCTGAGCAGCCCTCCCCTGAGCAGACATTTCTGCTCCTCAGCATTCCTGAAGGAGTTAAATCAGAGCTCATGGCTGCAATGTGT
Source organism: Oriolus oriolus (assembly GCA_013400235.1). NCBI lineage: Eukaryota > Metazoa > Chordata > Aves > Passeriformes > Corvidae > Oriolus > Oriolus oriolus. The sequence continues at coordinate 62,642 of VXBT01001877.1, forward strand.
GCACAGCTGAGCACGGAGCCATCACGGGCTGGTCTTTCCCCGGTAGCTGTAGATGTAATTGAGTCAGATGGGCATTCAACTGGGTCAGCAAGGCAAGCTGTTCCTCCATCCCCGCTACCGGGCAGAGCAGCGCGGCCGCGGCTCACGCCGAGGATGGCTCCGGCCTGCCGCACGCAGGCAGCTGCTGGAGGCAGCAGAGATTCCCTGAATTTTCTCTGAATCCTGCTGTTGGAGGAGTCTTGTCCACAGGGACAATTCCCCTCCACCTCCTTGTTTTATCAGAGTGCTAGAGAACACCAGAGTGACCTCTGAGCAGGGGACACCCAGGGCACCCTCGCTCATGCTGGCACCCAAGGCCAGAGCACCTGATGCTCTCCCTGGGCTCCACAGGGGTTTGCCATGAGCTCCCCGAGGAGCAATTCCAGCCAGAAGCACCTTTGTGTTTGGGTTGGCAGGAGCCTGGTGCATCCCAGGGGTTCTGCTGCTGCCCCTCAGGCGAGGCTGAGACCTGGCACTGGGACAAGCAGGCGAAACCCATCGCACAGCCGTGGGTGCAGCCCTGAGATTAATGGGGGGAGTTATTTATGGAGACATGTTTGTAATGGGCCCATGAATTCATGGAAATGCGCTGCTGTGGTGGCGGGTGGGGCTGGGTGCTGCTGCTGCAGCTGAAATTAATGCCCCTTAAATCACATCCCAGCGCAGCTGGGCCTGTGCAGCCCTGGGACAAGGACGGCGATGAGGGCAGGGATGTGTGGGCACAGTGGGCACAGGGCCAGCTGGGCCAGCAGGACTGTGTCCTGGCCAGGTGCTGCTCCTTGGCATCGCTGCCGTGACCACGGGAGATCTCAGGGTCACCAGAGAGCTGGGGCACGGGGAGGGCTGGCCCTGGGCACAGCCCCATGCTGCTGCTCCACTGCATGAAGGGTTAAACAGTGTTTTATTCTCCCCACACACCTCTGCTTAAATGCAAAAAGAGAAAAAAAATCTCAACAGGGTGTTGTTCACTCTAAAAACCCTAAGCATGATTTGTGAACTCTCACAGCCTGGGTAATCTCATCAGAGTAATGGGATTATATTTCAAATCACCATGGCCTGTTCATTACACATTTAAACTCCTTTGACAGAGGAAAAGTTAAATAAAATGTGTGCGTCAGCCCTGGTTGACTTTCCCAGTTCTCTTTCTTGATTAGACAAACAGATGCTGAGCTCCAAAATGAAAAAATAATGTGCTCATTTATTCATTTTTCTGACAAGTCACAATAGATTTTTAACTACAAATGAGCCCCTTCCCCAGGTGGGAGCGCGGGGGCCGCGTGCACCGTAATGGGCTGGGAGCGGTGGTGGGGGCTGGAATGGGGCACAAGTGGTCATTTCCGTGCTGTGAGCGCGAGGACGCTGCCGCAATTCCCCCGCCACCGCCACCAGCACCACCACCACCGCTGCCACGTGGATTTCTGCTCGGAGCTGGAACGGCGCTTGCGTCCCTGCCGGGAGCGCAGCCACCGCCCGCAGCACCGCGGCCCTGGCTGAGCCTGGCCAGCCCTGGGCACCCACAGGGGCTTCTGGCACCTCCTCTTGGCTCTGCTCACCTGGGCTAGAACACACCCAGCGGCAGCACCAGGGGTGCTGGGGCTGCCATGGCCACGGGGATGGGCATGGTGTGGCCATGGGGATGGCCGTGGTGTGGCCATGGGGATGGCCGTGGTGTGGCCATGGGGATGGCTGTGGTGTGGCCATGGGGATGGCCGTGGCGTGGCCATGGGGATGGCTGTGGCGTGGCCATGGGGATGGCCGTGGTGTGGCCATGGGGATGGC
>VXBT01001877.1:72943-104023 GCA_013400235.1 Oriolus oriolus
CCCCGGGCCCGGGGGCCCCGGCCCGCCGCTCCCGCACGGGCTGTGTCTCCCGTCCCGTGTGCCTCCTGCCCTCCAAATGTACCAGTTACTATGGAGACATCTCCTTCTCCGCGCAGGAGGAGCCTGAGACCCCTTGTGCAGGGTAAGGTTCAGTTCTTCGGCAGCTCCGGGCGCCGCGGCTCCTTCTCCCGTCGGAGCAGCACGGCCCTGCCCGGCCCCCAGCCCCGGGCACTGCCAGCGGCTGCACAGCCAGCGCCGGGGCGCGCAGAGGGACTGGGGAGTCCTGCGGCGTCCTGGGGACTCCCGGCCCCGCGGGGCGAGGGGTGTCATCCACCACGGGCTCCTCTGCCTCAGCAGCTGAGCCTGAGGAACAGACTGAGTGCAGGGAGGGCCTGGTGGATCCAGAGCTGGAGCCAGCGCCAAGCGGGGCCCTGCGGTGTTTCCCGGTGAGCAGGGCCGTGGGCTGCCCGCCAGGACCAGGCAGGGGCTCTCACCAGCAGCGTGCGACCAACAGGGCCCCACAGAGGTGTCTCCCCGCCTGGAGCCAGAGCTCAGGTCGTGCTGGTCACAGGGAATCCCCACGCAGGAGCTGGGGGACATCCCCTGGGGCCCAGCAGAGCCATTCCCCAACCCCAGGCTGGCTCCAGGCTGCCCATGGCAGGACACGGCAGCTGCCAGCATCCACACTGCTGCCCTCCCCGAAGCCGTCCCTGCCCCCTCACCTTGTGCAGGACGGCCCTGGTGTGGTGTGTCCAGACCTCTGCTCCCGTGAACCCCCGTTCATGGATCGCTGCCTCAACAGGCCATAATGGCTCCATCTATCGGGGTCAATACGGGCGCCTTTGACACATGATAGACAATAATTGCTCTTGCTTAGAGACTTTTTAGTTCATGGATCATTGACCTGATGGGCTGTAACAGCTCCGACAGAGGCTGCACACCCCTGTGCTTAACCACCCTCAGGAGCAGGCGGCTCTGCGCAACCACGGCGCGGGCACGGGGCCACGTGGAACAGTCTCTCCACATCCATGCTCCCAGTGCAGGCTGCCAAGGGCCCTGGGGCCACTGGAAGCCCTTCTGGTAGCATGGCCATGGAGGAGAGGCCGTGGCAGGAGGCACAGGAGCCCAGGAGAAAAGGCCAGCACAGCCCAGGATGCCTCGAGTACCTTGAGACAGGACCAGGATACACCAGACCAGGTCACCTCCCAAGCTCTGCAGGCTGGAGATCCCCACTTTGACAGCAACTTCCAGGTATATGATTTAATGAAAGGCACAATAAGAAGTGAAACAATTAGAATTTCTGCCTCATTATCATGGTAATCTTATCAGTCGGATAATGAGGTATTAATGGAGATTTAATGTGCCTCTCATAACAGAATCCCTTGGAGAAAACACATAAGGAAATTGCTGTAAATCCACTTAATGATGGAAAGGTCCCCAAACACCATATTCCAGAGGATGAAAAATGCTGGATGCAAATGAGAGAGAATCAAGGTCAATAACACTGCGGGGACCAAGCTCATGGCAGCACCGTCACCACCACGCACCCGCCCCGGCCGCCCCGTTTGGCAGCGGGACCGGGTGGGTGCACGACAGCTGAAGAAATGCTCCTGTCTCATCAGAAAAAATGAACATTTCCTAAGAAGAAAGATGTCAAACTTTTGGACTTGACCATTTCCAACAAGGCATCAAACAGCAGCCAGCAGAGGGACAGGCACAGTCCTACTGCAGGCAGAGCTATTTCTCTCCTCTCAAGCTACTAGAACAGCCAAGCAGCAGATCTAAAACAATAACTGAAGAGCTCTGTGTTAAGCAGCCAGTGCAGCGGAGCTTCCTCTCCCCTTTACTGGATTTTGGTTCTCTCTTGCCAAGGTCCTTTCCCTGTGAGGTGTGAGGACAGAGCAGAGCAGCAATGCCCAACGCAAAACCACACAGAGTTAGTGGGAAGCTGCTCACACTTGCACTGCCATCCCCAGCACAACTGCTGATGGCACTGGAACAAGGCAGAAACGTCAAAGCCAGGTGGTTAAACTGCTCTCCTTTTAATCAGTTTTTACAGAATAATACATTAATAATCACGTTAAGAGACAAGATGGGGTTCCTGTATACAAGATTGTGCAAGCTCGTTAATTTAGATTTATAAAGGCTTTACCAAAGAGGAGAGGCAGTACAAAGCTTTTCAATAGAGGTAAAGCACAATTAAAAGGTACAGAACACACACTACTAACTCAGCAGAGGTTAATTCTCAAGTAGTACAGGCTCAACCACGTCCCCAGCTGTACCCAGACACGAGCATCCTTCCCCCTCCGTTCCCACTGCCTTCCTGCTGCTCCAGCTCTCCAGGCACACTGTGACTCACTCGTGCCAACACACAGTTCTGCTGCCAGCAGCTCTGCCCCCTCTCCTACCCCCTTCCCCCACCCCATTCCCATGGCAGCGAGTTCTCCAGTTCTGTGAGAACTTGGCTTAACAGAACAAGAACGTTTCCAAGCAATACGAACCAACACTGTGCTCACCAGACTCATCCACAGGAAACAGCATCATGTTCGTGGCTTTTTTTCCTGAAGTTTATGGCAGTTACATTCAGCATTTGGTAGTAAAAGGTCTTCAAAACAAAAACTTTTAAACTCAAATCCTTGATAGGCCAGACACATTCTGATTCTCCTTAAAGAGGATTTTAAAGAGTTTTAAAGAGAAATCTCACTTAGGAGCACAAAGGAATCTCCTAGAGATGAAAAACCCAGCCCTTTCCTTTCCCTCCTCTACCCAAAAAGGAAGCCAGCACGTCTGTAAGATTCCCAGGCACAGCCGTGCCATTGTTTAAGTGGCGGTTCCTCAGAACGCGCCAACAATCGGTGCTGAGACAACGACCAAGCCTGAAGTCCACGACTGTGACCTGTTACCCAGGACCTTTCCTGCTCCACTCTGCCCAAAATGTTCCGCTCCTCCTCCAGCGGCTGAAGTAGTTTAATTCACAGAAAGCACCGAGATTACAGCAACAGGCCCATGGCTGGCACCTTTTGGCAGCAGTTCTGGTACTTTTGGTCCTTTATGCAGTGTCTTTTCAGCTTCGCTATTGCACATCAAACCTAACAACATCACTTCCTAGACACGGAATTTAACATTTTAAAACAAAACATTATGGGACACAGGGGAAAACAGTAAAAGGACGTTACAGGCAGGTTTTTAATTCTTTGGAAAGCCTAATTCTCTAACTACACCTATCAAGACTATATAAAGGACCTTCAGAGTAGGCTGGAAAAAAGAAGCAAAGGACCATCTTGCTACAAAAACTCTCAGCTCACCCGGGGCTCACTGAAACACCTACTGGTTTAAAATAATTAAGTAACATTTAAAAAAAGACTCCAGTTCTTTTAAGTATTTTTCTATGCAGAGAAACCAAGTGATAAAAGCTGTGAAGGAAATGGTTCTTGCCCCTTCCACAAAGGAGAGTGAACCTGAAAGCCCTGATGGTGCTGACCAAACCCCGTGAGCCAGGCCAGCAAAGAGAGGCAACACAGACGGTGATCACCACCTCCTATGTCCTTGTGTCTTCTTCAGGGATCCCACAAATACTCTCCTCAATCAATACCCAAACTGCAGAACTTTCAAACATCAGTCTTAACATCTCAGATATTCAAGTAATAATTACATATTACAGGACACTTCAATAGAAATGAATTTATATTGCTTTTTGATATGATCTGGCCATATCTTCAAGGGCATGTTTGTGCTTTGCTGCTGAGTGTTATTGGTCAGGGCTGTGCTTGCAATATTGAGTTACATGTTCAGCACCAAAAACCCATCAAGGCTAAATAACCAGAATATTGCAATGCTACACAGACTGAGTCACCAAGTAAGGCAGATCAGAAGAATTCTGTTTCAACTGAGTATTGCTCCTCCACACAGCTGCGTCTCTAACAGAGGAGAAAGACTATAAATAAAAGGAAAAGGTTACCATCCCGCCTTCTCACCTGTGATCAGTTTGGCAAAACTGTTAGACTGAGTTATATCTGAGAGCCCTAAAAAGGAAGTTTCCTTATTATGCCTTGACAAGTAGCACAGCCAAATCAAGCACTCAATACTTTACAGAAATTGCTCTAATTCCAATTAACCACATGATTTTCCCAAGTACTAGTGGCTTACAGTTTTTAATCACCAAAATGCGCACGCACACAAAATGAACCAATCGTGCTTTGAAAAGAATGTGAGAAAGGTTTTGTTTTCTTTACCACTCACAGACACCAAGTGTTACCACATCCCTCTGTCAGAAGTGCAATGAACACTCTGGAAAGAGCAAGAAATAATACTGACATGAAAAAGTTCAATGCTTGCTGTCCTTTTTCACTGTATTCAAGCTGAAAAAGAGCAGCAAGTGCTTATATACAGCCAACATCCACTGGCCATGCCCCAGACCACTTCACTCATGAAAAACTCATGTGGTGTTGTGCATAAAAACCTCTTTAAATTGATAACTGTCAGTTTAAGGGGAAGGCGGGGTGAGAAATCTATAAAACACCCTGAACTGATGTCATGATATGTTTCATAAAGAACAGTGTTATATTATTTTAAAATATTTTTTATGAACAGTAAAACTTGCACTGCTGCATAGCAGACAACACGAAGAACATTTAGTAAAAACATTCACTGAACCCCCTGGCATATGTATTTAATGTCACTAATCAAAATATATATTACAGCCCAAGGTTCTGTTAAGGATCTCTGTTTGGGGTTTGTACAGTATACACAATAGCTCAGAAAAAATATTACAGTAAGGTATTTTATTTCTCCTTTTTATATTAGACTTCTCTATTGTAACTTACAGTCCCTCTCCTCTATATATCCAAACCTCTGTAACACCCTAATGCCCTAGCCAAGAAGTGTTCAGCTAGCTAATAAGCCCTATTATAAATTCCAGTTTTAGAAATTTCAGTAATCTTAATTACATCTTAATAAATAGTTCAGTTTGCCCTTTTTAAATCTCAGCCTTTTGAGGAAGTCCTTTTGTCACCAAAACATGGTACATCACAACCTGTTAGAGGTCAGAGAGGCTTTTGCTTGTTTATTCAAAGGATAGTAAGTCCAAAGATACTTGCAATGCATTAAATATAATTATATAATATTTACACTGTCCTCTCAGATTTTAAATTTAGGTGAAATACAACCGATAACTGATGTCAGCTACTATAAACTTTCAGTGTGGCTGGTGTTTTCTTAATAAAAGGTGTATTCAACTAGAAAGTTTACTACGTGGCTGCCCTGATTCCTCTTGTTTCAGTTTTCTGTTAGAAATTAAATGAAGTGAATTATTCACGTGAATAAGAATTCAGGAAGAGGGGTGGTGGAGAAAGCATGAAGAATTTTCTGAATGTTTTGAGATTCCAAAATACCTGAAAACTGTGGTCCCTTTTGCAGTGCCACTATCTAGACGGGAGAAAAACGCAACCCAAAGAGAAGAGGAAAATCTGTTAAATTAATTAGATTAGTAAAGGTGTGTTTTAAAATGCCTCAATTCTGTACAGTATTTTACAAGGAAAGTCTTTTCTTCAGCTTTTGCAGCTGTTGTACATTCTTAGAAACTCCTCTCCTGCCCACAGTCTGCCCGTGCCTGTGCTGTGCGAGCTACTTGCGGTCATCGATAGTTTTGATGAATTCCACAGCTGCCGTGAACTGCATCCACCAGTACGACTCCTCTCCGGACAGGCAGTTGGCATAGAAACTGCTGATGTACTGCACAGTGGACAGCAGGCAAGGGGGGTTTGCCTGGGGGTGGAGAAGAGAGAGATACTCACAGCTTGTTTGCAAAGCTCAACATCAACAAACACTGCAAGATACAGAACAGAAACACAACTCCCTTTGTGCAGTGATCCTCATCCTACAGAGTATGTAACCTACCTGCAGGGTAGGGACTGTTTATCCTCACCAGCCCCATTTCACACACTCAGAAGGCATCAGGTTTGATGAAAGGAACACTTTTCCAACAGGGAAGAATGACTAGCAGGCCAAGAGAAAGAAGGGGAACACTGGCAGACTCTGTGAAAGTCATCAAGACCTCAACAAATGTAAAGCCTGTTTGTTCTAGCATCTTACATGTCAGACTGCTCTCCACTCATGTCAAAAAAGACCACCAAACACCAAGTCAGTCCTGGTGTGGATCTTGGTCCTGAGAGGGCAGCATGAAGGAGGCACAGATGACAGACGCTGGTGGACATATCGCAAACAAACTCTACTCCACACACAACATCTGCACCCCAGTTTCCTCGGTTCCAAATGCAAAGTTTGCTTGGATTCAAAAACCGTAACTGTGACCACATTTCTGACATTCCATTCAAACCCTGCTGAATCAGACCTGAGTTTGGGCCTGGACAGCTTCCCATGACCCACAGGCATTATTTCACCTCCTAAATTTGCTTGTTTATTACAATAATTAACTGGGGTTTGTGATCTCTGCAAAAGAACTCACCTTTATGAGGACAAAGACCAGAACAGGAACAAAATCATCTGCCCCAGGTACCGAATCCTCGTTGGCCAGACTGAGCAGGTTCATGATGGTGGAGCACATCCTCAGGATACACTGCACCTTGTCCCGGGGGGTTTTGTAAGCACTTATCGTGCGGATCTCAGACTGTGCCGATGGCCATGGTGCCTCCCGGAGATACACCTGGGGAGAAACCAACCCAGTCCTCATTTGGCCAAGCTACTGCTGTGCACCACAGAGGAGCTGAAGTACCAGAGGCTCACAGGCTCTGGAGAAATGGGAAGCTTTAAGGCAAGATGAATTCAAACTGAAAGAAGGGAGATTTAAGTTATATATATGGAAGAAATTCTTCCCTGCGAGGATGGTGAGGCCCTGGCACAGCGTGCCCAGAGAAGCTGGGGATGCCCCACCTCTGGAAGTGTCCAAGACCAGGATGGACAGAGCTCTAAGCACCCTGGTCTATAGAAGGTGTCTGCCCACAGCAGGGCATGGGATGAGATGAGCTTTAGGGGCCTTTCCCACCCAACCCACTCTGTGAGTGTGCGATTTGGAGATGGCTACATTACACTCACAGCAAAGGTGGCCTCCTGATGGGTTATAAAAACACTGTAAGGGGTCAGTACTCTGTGGGCAACTCACAAAATTAGCCTGTTCTTCATGACTTGCTCAGAACCCTGCTCCAGATGAAGGCAGAGCCGTAGGTGCTCTCTTCCTCACCAGCAGCTTTGTGAACACTCACACTTCACGTGTGAACTGAGAACCAGGCAGCTGCAGACATGCAGCCCCTGACAGACCCCCTGAGCCCACCAACCTGCTTTTAGTTACCCTAATAGCCGGGGGGAAAGTGAAAGAGCTGGGTAAATGGAAAACACATGGGTATAGTGTATTTTTCCTGCAGGATATTTCAGCTGTCACAGACAGAAAAACAACCCTTTTAATTGTAAAACAGAACAATCCTCTCCCCATCCCAGTCCCTGTCCAAACCCCAACATACATACAGAAGCAAAGGAGCTGTTACCTCAGGTATCTGAAGTGCCTTGTGGTTTGCAGTCACTACTTTGGATAACCTCTGTATGTGCTCGTGAAGGACCCTGAGAACACAAAAAACAAAAGTGAAAAGTAAGCAGCAGCCAGCCAGCTGGGGATTCCCACCTGCTTTATGTTTGATAGGACAAGAAAGATCTTCAGGAATGTGGCCCTACAGCTGATGGACACCAGGTCAGTGAAGATGCAGAGGATTGTTCTGTACAGCCAAGAACAACCACACGTGCTCTAGAGTGTCCCAAAAGCATCTGTTCTAAACCACAGAAACCCCAAATGCATGGAAAATACTGACTCAAACCAGAAAATAGACAGTCCTGAACCAGGTGCAGTCCTGAACCAGGTTTTGATCATTCTCTCAGCACACACACTTGCAGACCTGACAGTCTGTATCCCAAATCATTACACTTACAACTTTATTCTGTTCTAGCAGTTGGCTGCAAACACATTTGCACATGATGCTAAAGCCCTTCCTTGTTCTTTTACAAAATGTTCTGAACAAAAACACAAGTTTGTGTGGCTGACTCAGACCAGCCTGTCACAGGAGGGCTGCACAGCCTCCACTGCACCAACTGCCAAAGAAAAAACAAGTCCTTCGAATTCCATTAACTTACTGGTCACGCAAAATATCTCCATCCTGATTAGGGTAGAAGGCGAGTTTGAAAATGCGATTCATCACACTGCGCTCTATGGCTAATTGTGCATCCTGGAGCTGCTCCTCGCTGGCGTTCTGCCATATGGCATCCTGAGCCATAGCCCCGTACAGGAACTGGAGAAAATCCTCTACTTGGGCTGTTTTATCATCTGCTGCTGTGAGTTTCTGGAAATCTGATAAAAAGGAGGACGAGAAAGAACATTCACTTAAGTAAAAAAATACTATTTTTGATAGGTTTTTCAGGCATATTTAATATGCAGCACTATAGGCTCCAAGAGCAAGAACTGACTCCAAATTCCTCATGTGCTTCATTTAGCCAGGTATGTGCATACAGAACATAGAACCAGTTTGGTACAAGTGGCTGTTTTGAGCTTCCTGGTGCCACTATCTCTTATGCTGTGATATATTTGAATCTTTGATTCACTTGATTCATACCATTACTATCCTCCATATCTTCTAAGGTGCAACCATAGGTTCTGGACTAAGAACTGAATGCTGCAACTTAATTTATCATGTATCAGTAGATAAACAATTAATAGTATTCATGCTTCTGCCGTGGGGCAGATAATGTGATTTAGTATAACTTTTTCATCCAAGTAAGGTCAAATACCTTCATTCTCTCAGCCCATGAAAAATGCAGACAATTACCATGGCTTAGCTGCCACAACATACTGTAAAGTCACAGTAATCTGTCTCTTTAGACATTAATTCACCATCTGAAATTAAAATAATTTTAGGAATCTACTCCTCAGATCAAAAGACATATTTAAAAACATTTAACCCAAGTCAGCATCTAAATATGGAGTAAAGGAATATAAACACTTCAGTCTGCATTAATCTTACCTTGAATGAACTCCCTTATTTTCTTTTCCTTGCTCTCCAGCAGTAACCTCACACACACTGTAGTGAAGTACCTGTTGGCCACTTCTTTATCTCGCAGGACTCTCTGTAGCAGCCGCTCCAGGTGTGCCTGTGTCGTCTGCAGGCCTTGGCGACAGCGAGTTAAATAAGCAATATATGGAGCTCTTTTCCTAAAGCAAAGAGGGCTCTACATCAGATTGTTAATAAAGACAGAGGCTAATAGCTTTACAAACTGCTGCGTTGTAGTGCAAAGGATTCTTCAACTTGCTGCTTTTAAAACAAAACAGCGCCTGAATTTGGAAGTTTGCCTCACGTGGGTGAGCCAATTGCATTGTTTTGTGGGAAAGCAGAGATGCAATAACCTGGTTTGGTTAAGTAGAATTTAAAACAAAAGGGATCTTCCCAATCTGCTAGAGAACAAATATATGAATTTGGGAACCCGTTGCTAACGAGACCCTGGACAAACTACCTGTAGTCCTCCGCAATGGACGCCAGCAGCTTCCGACAGGTCCTGTTGTCGAAGCGGCTCACGCAGCGCATCGTCTCCTGCAGCTGCGCCATCAGGTTCTTGTCCTGCAGGTTGATGGCTTCAGCCAGCTGAACTTTCAAGAAGCACACAATTTCATTATCTAATAAAGAACAAAGGAAACATATTAAGGAAAAGAAACGTAGGCATGATGAAAATAAACTATTTTTGAGTATGGGAAACACATTAATGGTTTAAAATAAAACTTCTGTACATTAGGCAATAAATGTTATTTTAGAACAATTTAATAAGCCTTTTTGAATTTTCCAGGTATCAGAGGATAAGCTTCCTTTATCACTATCTTATCTAGTATTTAGAACCATTCTGAAATGTGAAGAGGACCGGGTGAGGTGACATATTCACCTGTCTGCAAATAAATCTAGAGTGAATGAAGGGACACAACACAACACATTTATACTAAGTCAACATAAAGACCCAGTAAATCATTCAAGTAGCACAACTCCCAACAGCACATGTATTTTGACCGTCTGTTCTATAGCTTCAGGCTCTACCTGCACTGTATCTGTGATACTTCATTACAAAAAAATTTTAGACCAGGTTGAGATGGCAGGTTTATCTGTGGAGTGAAAATGAAAACATTCTGGGGGCAAAAGGCAGCCTGTGCCCTCAACAACTATGGCAGAGAAGGGACCATAAACGGTGCAGTACAAGGGCCATTACATGGGGACAAGGAGAGACACACACGGTGCAAAGAACCTCTACCTTCGGGGTCTGTGTGGTCTGGGAGACCATTCCTTGTTGAATGCGTCAGCATCGGGAGGGCAACAGAATCTGCTGAACAAAGAGCCAATCTCAATTTCTTCTTTGCATCCCTTAAAGAGGAAAAATATTTTCTTAACACAGCTGATGAGAGGTCTGCTTCTTCAATAAGAAGCCTTTACTTTCTTTTTTATTGAATGCTGCCTAGAAGTTATTTAACATCATCTTAATATACAACATTGTCAAGAATTTAGAATATCAGTTCTTTTGATACAGCACCGTTTTCAAAGGGATTTCCCTAAACACTGAACTGCTCTGTCCTCTCAGGTTATAACATCCCTCCTTCATCAGTGGAAACATGAGAGTTTGAGGTGCTTAAAACTAAAAGCACATAAAAGTTTACAATAAATCTATATTAAGATTCTTGTGGGAACCAATCACACAGCTTCAGCTCTTAATTCTACTCTGTGGGTAAGACAAAACCTGCAAATATATTTACCTATAGGAGAAAGCAGAACTTTGTGGCTGTGCTACTTGACTTGCAGAGTCTGGGAGGTCATCTGCAGACATATTCTGCAAAGCCTCATCCCGTGGGGAGTCGTGCATGCTCTCACCATCCCCAATTGCCTCTGTGGAAATGAAAAACACATTACACCTGAAGAGAGGAGTCAGAAGAAGAAACCAGACTAATTTTCTGCTCGTTATTCTAAGGTCAGGGAGAGAACAGAAACAGCAAATAAATCAGCTTGTTCTGGATATATGAAAAAAAGCATATTAAAACATACAACCTAGAAGCTCCTAAGAAGAAACTCCAAAAGTTTTGGAAGGCAATACACTTCTTCAGTGCCATTTAAAACAAAACAAATAAAAAAATTGGTAGGAGATGTGCCATCAACAACCAGCCCCCTCAATGGCAATATGAAAGAGCTGTCCTTGGGAATACTGATTTAATTCCCAGCCTCTGAGGGACCGTCCCACAGATTACTTGACAAAAACATCCCTTGTTCAGAGGTCACACTGTTCAGCTGCTAATACTAACATTGGTCTAGAATACTGAAGTGTTTTTCTCTTTAAGGAGGAGAAACTACGTCGGTGGTGATTACAAAAGCCAGGTGCTCACCTGCACTGTCGTAATTCACTATGGCTCCTTCACTAGGACTCGTTCTCTTGATTGCATTCCTGTATTTGTCCAGAATGTCCTCAGCAGCTTGTGCCTGTGCACTGAGCCTTGGGCTGGGATCATCTGAAAGGACCATAAAAACCAGCAGGAGTTACCCTGGTGCTGGGCCAACTGAAAGCAAATACAAAAACTCAAGCCTACACATTTGGACTCTGTTTTTAGCCAGATCAAACAAAGAGCTGCTTGTGTCCCACGTAGCCCAAATTCACATGTATTAATAAAGTCTGAAGCAAACCAGAAAACAAACGGTACAATCAAAGCACACAAATGAAGTCAGATCCTGGGCAGATCCTCAGCACGCTTATACTGCATGCACAAATGGCTCTTGGGTATGTGAAGACTTCTGGAAAGGATCAGGCAAACAGAAAATAAAACACCCAGGTTCAAACCATGTTTAATTTAACACTTAAGTAACTATTACAGGACTGTGTGTACAGCTGTCCTTACAGCTCAGCTGTGACAAGGACAGGAGCTCTGTAATGGGGGTGAGGGGAAGTGAGGACTTGAGCTGAGAATCCACTACGTGCACAGACAGACATGTGACAACTTAAAAACAGCCTTCAGGTCAGGAAATCTTATCTATTTTCTTATTCAAAGTGCCAGTTCTGAACATGAACTACAACAGCACATACCTGTCTGTCAATAGCTACCTGGTGGGCACTCTGGAACTCCAGGAGGCATGTACTGAGAGAAAATTACTATGATGATGTTATTCACATACCTTGAAGCGTTGCATATCTGTCAGGCACCATGTCATCTTTGTCTTTTTCCTGCTTTTCTTTCTTCCTAAATGGAATAGGAGCTGAAAATGCAAGGTACCTCATCAAAGTCTACTCTGAGATAATGGCCAAATAGCAGGAACTTTAAGGAAGTGGCTAATGCAGAAAATTTTCACTTCCATAATAGCATAAGCTTATCCATGGGGTAGAGCAGAACTGGACTGTCATCATCCATAGCCAGCTCCACCTTTGACAGGCATGAGGTCAGGCAGAACAGCTTTGCCTTCAAGGTATAGCACAGTCTAGGGAACTACTAGCCATGGGAGCCAGGTAGCTTCCCATTTTTATTTACATATTTATTTATACTTTAACCATAAAAGTCACTGAAGACATAATAAAGGCAGTGTGATCTCTGACTGAAGTAGCAAACCCAGACAGACATGATCCTACCTTTGGGCATGGCAGACACAAAACGCTTCCTCCACCAGGGCTTGTTCCTGTCAGACTTCTCATCATCACTGTCTTTCCGTTCCTCAATCTGTGGAAGGGCAGAGTCCACATTTGAGCATTTACCAAATCAAGTGTAAAGAGAAAATTTCTCCACATCAGCTTTTGCTACACTGACTGTAAAAACAGAACTACAGCAGAGCACAGAGAGCAGATTAAGTCAGAAATATCTCTCCTAAAGAAGGCATCCTGCAAATGCAAACTCATAGTCATGAAGAATCTTAGATTTCACTTATTTCTTTTTTAAAGAAAATTAATTCTCAGGCTGCTGCAGTTTAACACTACAATGAATCTGTTTCTGAAGTACCACCAAATCCAGTAAACCTCATCCAGTGAATTTAAGAGAAGCCAGATCCATTTAAGCCACTCTGAACATCTGTTTTATCATATAAAACATTATTGGCCAATGCTTAAAGGGTAACAAAAGTGTGTTGTAATTCCTTGGCTAAAGACATTTAATTCCAACTTTCTGGCATTAGATGCATAGTTAAAGTGGGCACGAGAGATAAAGTTACAGTAATAACTAGAAGCCTCACCTCTCCCCTGGAGGAGTCCTTGCTGGGAGATGACGATGAGGACTGAGAGGCAGCTGCCAGCACCGCTGCCCCGGCGCTGCTGGAGGCCATGGGCAGCTCCCTCTCCTCATTCCCAGCACGTCTGTTCCACCCAGGATCACTCATAGGCCTCCGCACCGAGGACACGATGTCTGAGCTCCTGCTGCGGACCAGCCTCTCCGGGTAGGAATGTCTCTGCTTGAAGGCTTCCAGGTCAGTTGGAATTAAAGCGTGAGAGCCAAAGTTTGGCAGCCGGGCCTCGTTACCTCCCACGGCTCCTTCCAAGATGGGTGGATCTGGAGGCGGATGAGAGGGTCTTGCATAGTGCACTTTAGGCCTTACTACAGCTGACACACCTGTGGTCACAAGCAGAAAAGAAGGCACACACATTTCTTTTAATATTATTCCAAATTACCTGGTGCGAACATAGAAGCATCCAAAACGCCTATTTTTAAAACAAAGTTTAGTCTTTATAACTCACCCTCACTTGAGGACAGAGGGTCAAACAATGCAAGCAAAGAATCTGTCTGAGAAGGAGGAGATGTCAACTGACTGGCTCCTGAAATACAGAGAACAAAGTTAGGGCCATCTCAAAACTGCCTCCAGCATGAGAGACACTGGGAAAATAGACCTCAGCCACAAAAGTTTACAAAACTTACACTGGAAAGTATTTGTAAAGATATTCCTGTATGGAAAGACCTCTGTAGTACATTGAAATGATCAAAGAATTACATCACAAAAAGTGGGGAATTCTTGAGGAGCAGCCCAGTTCCAAAATGCAAGAGGACAGTCAACATAATCAAATCAAGTTAGGAATCTTAGATCTAGTACTCAAGCTCTAGCACTGCAAAGCTCTAGCACTGGAGTCTCTCTGTCAAACAAATACAGTACTGGCAAATAAGGAAGATATTCAGCTTAGTCACCAGCACTTTGAAATTGGGAGAAATTGTAAAATTTAATGATTCCATAAACGTCACTTGTGTTTATCAGAGATTCGACATAAGTAACTTACCATGGGCTGCTTCATCCATGTCGGGACTTGTTACAGAATCCTTTCCCCCAAAGTCAGAGCTACATTCAGACCTGAGATCCTCAATCTTGTTAGGAATATCTTCAGATGTTGCACTAATACCTTACACACAACAAAAGAAGCATCTGTAAAAGTCTTTCAGAGAGCAAGGAAGCAAAACTCTGAGGCAGACAGTGAATAATCAAGTTCTAACTCACAGTAGCACCTACAGACACTACGAATTTCTGTACTCCTAAAGTAACAGTTTGTTTCTGGTCTGCATCTTCAAAAGTGTTACCATAGCCATGAATACACTCTGACAAGGGGCATTAGAAAGACACTCCACTCTTGTATACTTTGCAGAAAATGAAGAACTGGAGCTATGATTTACTCAAATGAAACAAGTTGTGATAATAAAACTAAATGCAAGAAAGTTTGGAGTTTCTTCCAAAGCAACACTCCTCTGCTAACCACTGCTATTGCAACACAGGGCATTCACCTCTCCGCTGCCTTTTTTATTTCTTCTGTGAGGTGAACAAAGAATCACTGCTTTGAAAATTCCAGAATGAGTACAGGACGTTATTTTATGAGTGAAGTGATGAATAAATAAAGCACATGCAGCAAAGTGAGTGCTGGCCATGCTGTGATAGAGCAGCACTTTCAAAGACAGTTCCACACACCTGATACAACACTCAGGCCGGGAGTGCTGGGCCGAGAGCTGACCTCCCTCACATCTGTGTCATCAGACGTGCTACCCAGCCCAGAGCAGCTCTCCAGTTCTTGGAGTCTTTCCTCCTGTTTTAAGTCTGGAGCCTCTACAAAAGGGAGACAATGGAGAGTAGAGAGAGAAAGTATCATTACTCAATGCCATGCTCCCTGAACATTCACAAGCAGAAGGAAGGGGGGTGTTGATTTAGTGTATCAAGTTTTAAGGTAACTCAAACCGCTTCACCAAGAGTTTTCTTATATCCTTTGGTACTGAAGGCAGGACTCTGCACAGACAGCAATGCTCTGTCTGCACAGGCACGCTAAGGAGTGTTTACTGTCTTAAGTGTTGTATTTCTTAGACAGCAGGATACAGTCACATCTTCACTAACCAAAGTAAACTGTGGTCCTGGATAGCTTCTACTCAACACCACAGGGAAGGAAAGCAAGCACAAGTTTGCTTTGCAAACCCTTCTCTTCCCCTTCGGACCTTAAGAATTTCTTAAGTAACAGAAGTCTCTCCCAATGCTTTCCATCTTCTTTCTGCCCAGGAACATTTTGTCCTTTTAATCCTGGAAGTATTCACAAAAACTAACTTAATCCTAGGACAGTAATTTCTTGAAGAAAGAGAAAGAGGCTGTTGTTCTGCATTCTATGCCTCTGGAAGAGTCTTAGAATCATGCTAAAGAAATAAGCAAAAACTGCCCGATTCTGACCTGAATCACTTGGTAATACTTCCACACTCCACGCCTCACTTGTGGTTTCTGATATGGTTGAACCTGTGCAGGGATCAAGCAACACGGATCCTGAACCTGGCAAACACAGCAAGCTGCCTAGCATGTTCTCTGCAGCTGCACCTGCAAAAGTAAAGCCGGAGCGTATGGCTAGAGCTGGGCTTGGGGAGTCAGCTCTAGAGAGAAAAGTAAGAACACATCTTAAGTGTCCTTAATAAAGCAATCAGGAAACACAATGTTGAAAAGAAACGAGTAACTAAGAACAGTCCAGGTCATGCACACAAAAATCCTCCTACAGCAAATCTCCAGTTGAATCCGTGGAAATGCCCCTGATGAGGTAGGGAGGAGAAGGAGGAGGAGGAGGAGGAGGAGGAGGAGGGCTCTGTGGCCTCGGCTCCAGAGCAGCACAGGACCTACCCAGGGCACTCCCGTTACCTGCGATTTCCTGCAGCCGGTCCTCATCGATGTTGGGGTCAAAGTCACTTCCCAAGACATCTGTACTCCAGGTTTCGCTCACAGTTTCTGATATATCTCTGTCATCAGTCAAACCCATCATGTCACGGATTTCAAACTTACGGAGCTTGTCATCCAGATTATCCTGAGTTGTGGCTGTGGAAAAATAAACAGTTCTTAATTCTCTGAAAGGCTTCCCCAGTTACTTCGGATTGAAAACCTGTGAGAGCACATTAGGAAAAAAAATCCCAAACAAACAACCCCCCAATTCTGTCAGGTAAGGCAGTGGTTTAAAGGAAGAACACATTTGAGACATAAGAAGAAAAATCTGGAAGCACACACGGCGACCTATCAACTAAACTGACAGAAAAAATAAATGAAATGTTACGCTACAAAGACACTGATACAATTCCTGTAGAGGAACAACTGATCACAGAAAAGCTGAGGCCTCCAGAGATCATTCCAGCCCCAACCCCCTGCCCTGGTCAGAGACAGCAGGTTGCTCACAGTCATGTCCAGTCATA
Source organism: Oriolus oriolus (assembly GCA_013400235.1). Lineage (NCBI taxonomy): Eukaryota > Metazoa > Chordata > Aves > Passeriformes > Corvidae > Oriolus > Oriolus oriolus. The sequence continues at coordinate 89,610 of VXBT01001877.1, forward strand.
TTTTGAGTATCTCCAGGCTGAAGACACCACAACCTCTGGGCAACCTGCTCAGTGTTTGACAAATGGATATTAAACAGAAAGTTGTCCAGATGCTTCCAGACTACTCCAATCCAGATCACCCTATTCCCAAAGGGAAAAGCTTGATATCAAGCAAAACTTTACAAGCAGTTTCCCATAAAGGACTTAAGCCTCAAAATTCCAGGCGATTTCCTTTGCCTAACAGACTACAAACAATATTTCTTGTGGGGAAAGAAAACCCAGACCAAACCAAACCAAACCCACAAATAAATACAAGAACAATTGCACAAGGAAAATTTCTACTTTTTTTTCCTTTTGCAAAATTAGTCAACCTCTTTCCACAATATTTTGGTTTTAGCATCCACAGTATCTCAGGCACCTGTAAGAGAGAACTGGCACCTGCCTTGTTCGTGCTCCAGCAGCTGCAGAGCCTCAACGCCGTTGCTCCCGGAGGGGCCCGCGCCGAGCTCCGACACCGACTCCCCCTCCAGATCCAGAGATGACACGGAGTTGGAGCGATTGGAAGGGCCTGGGAAAACAGATTTTACCTTAAAACTAATTTGAGTAACAGTTCCTAAATACACAGCATTAACAATTCAGGACACAAAAATGCACGAGAAAAATTACAAGAAATGAAGTAGCAGTTCCAATACTGACTCTCACCACTACTGTACTTAGCTGTAACTAAAAAGCCAATTAAGTGTTTGCCTTTAATTATTTACTTGTGCATGAATTTGCTTATTTTGAAGAGGCAGAGAGCAAAAGTGAAGTTACAGAAATTATACAAAATAATGCAGAAGTGATGTGTCCAAACCTCTTCCATTGCACAGACACCCGTGCTTTGTTATGTCTGAGGTTTACATAAAGGAATTGTGCAGAAACTATTCTGAGATATGTAACAGCTAATTAAAACATGATGAAAAATAAGTCTGGGAAGTCCAAGTTTAGAGCTAAGTTAGATTATCTTAATAACTAATACTGCACTTAAGTTTCAAAAAAAACCCAACCAAACCTCTCTATTTTCTTTCTAAACACACTTAGTTTTTCTCTTCCTGATTCTCAGACTCAGTTATGCCTTTGTAGGTCAAAATTTAGCTCCAGGCTTTATTGTCTGAACAACTAAGAGAGAAGACAGGCTCTCAGGGTGAAATAGCACAGCCTTCAAAACAGCAAAGACAAGATGCTGTATTTAACACACCTTCCTTTTAGAGTTAAGGGGGTGGGGGGAAAACAAAGAGCAACAAAACTTCTTCAAGACTTAAGCAGCCCTTCACCTTCAGATATTCCTTCCAGATTATCACTGCAGAGGGAAAAGCGCAAGGTTTTATCAGGTTTACCATGGAGTTTGTTCTCGTCGATGGGGACATCTCCTTGCCCGCCATCTGCAAGCTGCATATTTAACACCTGGAGAGTGGGAGAAAAAAACAAGACTTCATTAAAATAGTCTATTTTTCGGATAATTAAATAGCAAAGAAAACATTGGAGACATATTTTTGAATTGTTAATGGAACAATCAAATTTCTAACATTCTGTTTGAAAAAAAGACAGCAACCTCCCAAGTCAGAGCCCGGGGAGATGCAAGGAACCACCCCATGGACATCAGGCATGTCCTGATAACAACGGAGCCACAGCTCCCTCAGCACCCTGCAGAGCAGTGCAATATGGAAGGGATCTGCACGAGGCTGCCAGAGGAGATAATCCCCACCACCAGGCAGGGAGCAAAGCTGGAAGCAGCAGCTGTGCTACGGCTGGAGAAAGAAAAGGCTGGAACCCCAGCCCTGCCCTAGGAACAGTCTGCAGGCACTGATGGCACTGGGAGCTCAGCTCTGCCCTCACGAGAACCTGGGCCTGTGCCTTTCATAAGCTGCCAAAAGCGTCAGGATCAGCGTTCCAGTTCTGTCATTCACCTGTGTCCCTGGATCCAAAGGACAGGGCATGCAGAGAGACACAGCAGTTTCTTCAGGCTCAGAAACAACAGCCCAGGTTCACTCTTAAGCTTCTTAACTAAGGGAAAAAGCCCACCTAACAGAGGCAAATTTGGAAGCTACAACCCCCAAGTTCAGTAACGCAGAGCAAGGATTTTAATTCCCATTCTGGATTTACTACCAAAACTTAGCTCTGCAACCTCACTGCTCTGCTCTTAGAGAAGACAAAGGCTGCACGGTTCAAAACATCTGAGATGTCATCGTTTCTGGATACCTCGTTTTCTGACATCATTCCTGGGGTAATCTGTGGACCTGTCCCCAGAGAAATCACCAGCACTTCTTCTGGCTGAACTTCTGGAATAGTCTCCTGGGAGGATCCTTCATGATCTCCATGCTGGTCCATTAGCATGTTTGATCTACTTCTGCTTCGAGTGGCTAAGAAAACATTGAAATACGGACATTAGAAAGCTCTTCCTCCTTGTTTAAGGAGGAAAAAAAGACAATACAACGGAAATACAGAACCGTAGTGTTTTAATTAGCAATACATACTAAATAAATTTTCAAAATCAAAGTCTTATTAAGCTTTTGAGAGATGGAACTGGCGTTTAAACTTGAGTACTGCCCTGTGAAGAAGGAAAATTTCAACATAAAAGTTGAGAAGCAGAAAAACAAGGTACACTGTGACCTGTTTGCCTACAGCAGTTCAGCCTATTCCAACCACAGAAAGACCTTTCATACATTACATGAGAAAATTAAGTTTGTTGCTAAAAAAGGTCTGGGTTTCTGTGGTTTAAAACTCTAATTAATTTGTTTAAAAGCTTTTTCTCCTAAGAAGTAGGAAATCTTACTCTAACAAGTGTCTCAAACCCAGACACACAATACAACATCAGGTGGTTTACTCTGATTACTTTGCCACTCTTAAGTCCTCTTTTCAACTGGCCTCAGATTCCCATGTTTGGCTCCGCGGAAGGAAAAACACCCACACGAAATTAAGGTTTCTAAGAATGGCAGCATGACACCAATTATTTCTTTATCTGACCCAGGGAAAACAAGGCAAGTGTGCAGAAGTCGCAGCCAAATTCTGGTTATCGCACAAAGGCACACGGGGGGTTTTTAAGATCCACGTGTACACCAAATGAGTTCATACACCCAAGAAATCTGCAAAGGGAACTGATTGCCAGGGTAACCCAAAGGCATGCTTGAGTTAGGTGACAACGAGTCAAAGTTTCACAGAAGAATGGAAAGAGGGCATTACCCACCAAAAGGGGTTACTAGAGTTATGTGAGCTGACAGATTGGTAGCAGAGGTATCCCAGGCAGTAATCGCTGCCAGCTGCTGTCCTGGAGTTCGAAAGCATTAAAATGAAACAAAAGAAACAAAAACTTTAAGCAAAAGCTATTTTATACCATAAAATAAATGCTGTAAAGTGCCTCTACTTCAGAGGTCTAAGACCAGAACCATTTAAAAGCAGAGTAAAATAAACATGGGACAGGTTTGTTTTGGGGGTGGTTTTGTGGGGGTTTTTTGCCACTTATTGGCCTCTGTACATTTTCATCCTTTTACACACCGACACCAAATCTCTGAAACAAAAATATCCCATGATGGTCATAATCACATAAATATACATTGAAGAAGAGTACCACACTTCCTATTTTAAAAGAAAGTATTATTAGTATGGAAAAGTTCAAGACCCAGAAATCCTATGCAAAAAACAAAACCCAACCAACATAAAATTGCATTCCAGAATACTGACAGTTGGAATTAGAGCAGGCAAGGAATGAAGAAAGGAGAAAGCTTCTCTTCTCAGCACATACTCTAAAAGTTCTGCTCCTGCTTGTTCACCCTCCTGTCCATTTGTTCTCTAATAAGAATGTTAACCTTGTTCTATCCCACTAATTAAATGCCTCTGCTTCCATCTTACTACTTTCCTAAGCAATTTCCCCCCTAGATCTGCTTCCCATCTTCAGACCTTCCCTTTATAATCACTGCCAACCACCACCATTATGACTACCAACCACTCCAGCAATTTTCTCCAGTTTGGGCTGGAGTGATGAAGGTCATCCACCACACTTGCATCAGACAGTAAGGAAGTTACCTGGTTCTCTAAGCTAAAGAAAATTCTTCACCATCTACACAGAAAAAAGTAGGAACTGAAGGTGTAGGTAAAGAGTAACCCCAAGAGATGACTGTGAAAATGGCACAGAAATGCCCAAATTTCAGAAATTGTGTGGGAACTCCACTCGCTCTCCTTACCTATGGGCAGTCGATTTTTTTTGTTAGCTGGAGTAGTTGCAGGAGAAAGCTGGGGGGTGTTATACGGAGTCATTTCAAGGCTGCTGCTTTTCCCTGGTTTGTTCTGGGGTAAATTTGCCAGCAAGTTTTCCAAAGCCATCCGATCTTCCTTAAGCTGATCGCTTGACATTACGTTCCGCATGAAGCCAACCTAAACATTGACAATTGTTTTGGTAAGAACTGCAGTGCAAGCGACCGGCCTGCTTTTGCCAAGGTGGGACTGTGTGGAGCCGACACCGGCTCTTCCCAGGAGCAGGAGGCATTACCAGGGCCGTGAGCTGGCTGTAGGTCATGTACACCACGGTGCGGCTCAGCCCCTCCAGCAGGTTCACGGCCGACATCGGGGGAGTCTCGACCGCGCGCCCGTCGATCACCACGTCCAGGAAAGCAGCAACACAGCTCTGAGAGACAGCACAGAGTGAGAATGAGAGACCATTTCCCAGTGTTTGGAAAGAAACCTATGACAGGAACTAAGCAGTTCATGGAATAATTAAAGTTTTGGTTCCTACTTCTAAAATCTTAGGATAAAATGGAAGATATTTGAAGGCCACCGAAGAGCAAGCAAGGAAAGCGTGCAGTTACTTTTAGCACTGCCTTCGTTCCTTTCCTGCATTCCGAAGTGTTACTTACTTAAGTGTCCTCTTACTATTTTAAATAAAAAATAATGGCAAGTAAACTGCCCCTTCCTGAAGAATCTGCTGAGCACAGACTAAAAGCGAAACTAGGAAGCAACAACAAGAGCACTTTCTAATCTGAGTGAAAAAGCTACTTGTACAATAGATGTGTAACTTTGTGTGGTGACTGTGTAACAACTAAATTACCAACTCTGGAAGGATACAAGGTTACCAAGGATACAAACAGGTTTTTAAACACTTAACAATATATCAAAGATCATCAGCTTCACTGTTGCTCTGATAAAGACAACTGCTCTATGGCTATGGATGATTAACAATGACAGACGAAAAGCTGAATAAAAAAAAGGAAAACTATGCAAAAAAGTAAGAGAAGTTACTTGCACTAACAAATTACTTGGTGTTAAAACAGACATTATACTCAGGTTGTCTTCAGATCAAAGTGTTTTGTTAGGTTCAGTTGAAAAACCACAGACAGTAATTCAGTATTTCATGGAATCACAGAATCACAGACTGGTTTGGGTTGGAAGAATCTTAAAGACCATCCAGTGCCAACCCCCTGTCATGGACAGGGACACCTTCCACTAGACCAGGTTATTCCAAGCCCCGTCCAACCTGGCCTTGAACACTTACAGTGCTCAGTCGAAAATGTAATTTCCTTCAATTTTAAAAAATATTTTCTTTTTAGAAGTATTAGGTCAGAGCAGAAGCAAGAATTCCCAGCTCTTAATTCTAGTACTCAAGATTTTTTTCCCCAGCTTTGTGCAGGATTTAATCTGCTTTTCATTACATGTAACTTGGAAATTAAACACTTAGTAAGTCCTTTGCAATGTCTGAAAAAGGAGGCTGCAGAAGGATGATGACGTATTCACCAAGTCTTGGATTTTTTCAGTCTGGATTCTTACTTTGTCAAATTTAGCGAGGTTGCTCTTTGTACGTGGATCTCCCTCTTCAGAGCCTGTCATTGCCAGCTGCTGCAGAAGTCTTCCAACCTGAAATTAAAAAGAAGTACAAAGAATAAGCCTTTCAAACCAACATGATGGACTTGATTATAAAAAATATTCAAAAAAACCTCCTCCATTCTAAATCCTTTTTCATTTAATACTCCAAGGAATACTTCTGATTGAGTGGACAGAGACTTGTGCTTGCTTTCAGGGCAGAAAAAATGCAAGAAGCTTAGAAAAAAAGCAGTCATTGCCTTTAACAAGAAAATGTGCACACACAGTAGGCTGTGAGCATCCATACTTCCCCCTCCCAGGAACAAAGCATGTTTTGTTTTTACAACACGTCAGAATTGAGAGTTGAATCTAGGTCATCTAAACCTAGAGATTTTCAAAGGCTGCGTATATTTTACTAAGGAAAAATAGCAAGAGGGCTAACCCTTATTTCAGAGCACATATTCCTTATTCACCTCCAGCTGCAAAACAGCCCTCAATTTAAAGAGTCGCCAACTGCTCTGCTGCTGCACGTGAGCAGTGACACAGGAGAGGATTGCTGCTGGATTTTAGAAAAACACTGAGCAAAACTCACCAGCGTGATTGCACTGTGAGAATCACTCCCTGCCCACTTTATAGACAACAGTAAAAAGCAGGTTTTGTTCCTCGCGTGGAAGAACATCCTCAGGCAGACAAGTGTTGCTCAACACCTTCAGATGACTCCTGTATGTAACAGCATTAAATTGTCCAAGTGTTTGCATAGTGACAAAAACCGGTCATGAGGGCTGGGGAATGCTCCAAGTAGAGCACTGGGCATTACTGCCAGACAACAAGGGGTTTTCAGCAAAGCATTTCATTATTTTTTGCAATACCTGGTACAATATGTAACACTAGCAGGAACAGCACAACATCCACTTACACACATTCCAGAATTCATCTCACAGTCACTTTTATGCCTTAGCTTCCATCCCTTACAACAGCTTTTATAAAAGATACTTGCAACTCTTCTAAGGGATACACGAATACATGCTGTCAGTTTTTTCAAGTCAAACAGATAAACTTTGGAGCCTGCCTTTTCAGCAACAATTAACACAAATATTTCGTTAGGATTTGCTTTATAGGTAGGAGAGAGAGAACCTTCACTTTTACTGTAGCAACATCAGTTCTAATGGGAAGAAAAAGGCCATTTATATATTTTTAAGGCTGCCTTACTGTGAATCATACCTGCATCAGATTAAATCTTGCCACCTCATTTATAGGAGCATCAGAAATGATCCCGTACTGCTCCGGGTTGACGATGGCAGGGCAGATGAAACAGGCCAGAAGGAGATCCGTGCACATGGCTCTGACCTCCCCAACCTCCAGCCTGTCCACACATGACAGCGTTTTGTACATCTGCGACACAATCCACCTCAAGCTGTGAGGAAAACAGTAAGTGTTTTGTTTGAGATAGCCAATGAATTTGTTAACCAAGGTCACCAGCTTGGCCTCGTTGGAGTCAACCATCTCTTGGACTCTCTGCTTGAACTTTTCTGTGCCTTTCTCTCCAAATAACTTCTCCTGCTGTATTGGAGAGAATCTCTCGATTAACTTGTTCGCATCGGTTTCCAGGTGGTCTTCATCTTCAACCAGAAGCTGCATGATTGGCTCATGTAAGGTTGCAGTAAGAAAAAGTTTTGCAGAAAAGAGTCCCTCAGAGAAAAGCTTGAACAAGATGCTGAAGGCACAGGTGCCTCGTCTCAGCAGCCGCCTGGGGTTGTCGCTTTCTTTGAGCTCAAACTCAATCAGGTAACGGAGGACCTGCAGGAGGTAACTCTCATCCTCCTGCATGATGCAGTTGCCATAAATGGAGGTAAAGACTGTGTGAATGACACTCTGGGTGTTGTCCTGGTTCAGCTTCTCTCCAGCAACCAGGCAGGATGCAATAAGCCTGGGGTTCTCTCTCAGTCTGTTTAGGAATTCTCCGTAAGCAGTCTCCTGAAATCCCAGCTGCTTGTATCCATCCACAAACTGCGTGTCCTCCAAGATTTTTGCGTGCTGGCAACATTCAGCAGGAGAAGCTTCAGCACTTTAAAGAAAAACATTGAAACAGTTTAAGTAACTCTTAAGTGAACAAACTTGCTAAGAGATGCCACGTGGTCAATCTATTAACCAGGCTGCCACAGAAGAAAAGAAGTATTTCCAGATAGTTACCACAAATTATTCGCAAATTCAGGAGAGTTTGCTCTCATGAACAGAAGCAAAACAAACACAGGTATTAAAAAAAAGTTGCCCAAATGGCCAGGTGCCTTAGATTATAAGATTCCCCAGCTGAGGTTTGCTTTGCAACCTCACAATTTCTATGATTAGTACAGCGAAGGCCTCCAGGTTCTGGAAGCGTGGGGCGTGCTCCCCCAGTACCTGGTTATGATGAGCCTGTCGAGGTTGATGCGCTGCTGCTTGGAGATCCAGGCCGTGCGGTACAGCCGCTCCGCCGTCTTCAGCACGTCCGCGTTGAGCCGCTGGATCAGCTGCTTCTCCGAGGTCACGTACAGCCGCTCCTGCTTCAGGTGGTGGGCCAGCGTGTGGATGTCCAGCTTCACCATGGTGGGCAGCGAGCGGGCGGCGCAGCAGCCCCTGGGCGCACAGAGCGGAGCGGTCAGAGCCGGCACGGAGGGGACGAGCCCAGCCGGCCCCGCACGCTGACCAGCGGGGCACAGGCTCACCCCGGGCAGCGAACGCTGCTGCGCCTCCCCTCAAACTCTGCACCCAACCACTGAGTCACTCTCTCTTAATGCGAGGTTTCGCGAGTGCCACCTCCATCGTGCCAGTCCCACTGCTCCGTCACGCACCGGGGACGCTGGCCGAGAAGCAAATGCTATTTTCAGCTTGCCCTGGCAAGCAGCAACAGGAGCACAGCACTGCACAACCCCTGGCCACGCCTCAGGTGCACGAGGTGGGAACCTGGCCTTTACCTGGGGACATGTGGCCCTTGCTGCAGCTCAGGTGACACAAGTTCAGGGAGACGAAGACCCCATTCCCACTCACTGTCTGGGGAACAGGCACTTACTCCTTCGCCCTAACGCCCACCCACACAACCCAGCACTACCCCAGGGCCTGGGTGTCGGAATCTCTGGCCTGTTCCCTCTCTCACCTACACACCAGAAGCGCCAAGCTCCCAGTGCTGCTCTTTTCTGCCAAAAAAACCCAAATAATAACAATATTACTAATTAAGAAAAAAACCCACCAAACCACAAAGGAGTATATCAATGCCCAGATAAGGCAGCAGTTGGAAATAAATCTGGAGACTTTGCTCAACAGTAGAATTCATTCAGAAAAAATTCCTTCAATATTTCAATTCAGAAGAATATTTCTTTGGGCCATGATTCAAAAATGTTGTTTTATAGAGAAAAACTGAAACAACCATAGGCTTTCATAGCACATCAGGGCCTAAAATCTACACAAACTATTGTTCTGTATGAACGTAACATCAGCTCTAACTTCACAACTACAAAACATCTCAGCAGAGTACTGCACCAGACAAGACACATTCCAGGAGCAAATCCATCTAAAAATGAACTCTTTGGGAGGGGAAAAAAGCATCAGCTGCATTAATACTGACAAAGGAAGGGATACAAGCCTGCAGATCATGGAATTGATGGTTACCTGCTTTATGTCTTCCCCACCAGAACTACCAGCCACACCAGCTAATTTGGGAAGGACAAGGGTTTGATGCAGATATGATCTGTAACAGATCATAATATACCTGTCATGTGTATCAGTAATGGAGATATGTCAGAGGGCCCTAGTGAGGAACCCTTCAAAGCCATACTACAATCAAAATAAAAACTTACTTCCCACAACATGCCATGACTTTGGGCAAGCTTTTCTTCACAAACCCACTTATATCATGCTTGAGAAACCACAAATAACGTGCTAGAATACCATGTGCTGGCCCAGTGCTCTTCCCTGCTCGTGTTTTAAAGATCTGTGTTTCACTGTTCAGCAGAGCAGGAGGTGATTCTCACTGAAGAATACAGATTAGCTCCCTAATTAGACACAGGTTTCCCATTTGTTGGGTTTTTGCAGCCTGACAACCAGGTGCACTGACAACCATCACTGCTCCTTGTGTAATTAAGTCCTTTCATCTATAGTTTTAACCTCACAACCAGAAGCCAGGCAGACACAAACAGAGAAGCTGTCGCAAGTCTTTATGCCTAAAAGAAAATTGCAGTTTTATTACACCTGCTGGTTTAAAGGCCATTCTTAGGAAACACAGACAACTGGGTATAAAGCTCTTTAAAAAAAACCCCTAAACTCAAAAAGTCCCCAAACCAAATTCAGCAACCCTAACCAGAGGTTACAGCTGATATATCCAATAATGAAATTACGACAGGAACTTGAAGGATGTGCTAATTCAGATGTTTTTAACTAGGACAGTCGCAGAGAAATGATTAGAAGAAGAAACATTGCTGTTACTGCCAAAGTTCTTTGTGAAACAAATAACAACTTCTTGCAACAAATTTATTTTTAGTCTCAGAATTTAAGAGCTTGCAAAAAAAACCCAGCAGTAAACTTGCTGCTGCCTGCAAACACAGTAGTAACCAGTTTTTAGACTGTGAGCTACTGCTACTAGCCTGGAAAAAAAAGTTGAATCCATAAAAACACACACAAACAAGACCTGCAGAGCTACCTTCTGGCTTTTCAGAGCTTCCCACTGTAGGGCTGTGCTCAAGAGCTGCTCATACTTGATCAAACCTGAACAGTTTTAGTTGGCATTCTCCACTTTCAGGTGTTGATGCACAGTCTCCACTTTCCTGGGCAGAAAGTCAGTCCAGGTGGATCTCCTGCTTCTAAGCAAGTTTGGGAATGAAGGGGGACCCACACGGAGTACCCCTATGAACAGCCTGTTGCCTCTGCCTACATTCCTATACCCTTGCTTTGCCAAATTTCAAAACAAGTCTCTATTTTTGTGTCACTGGTTACAAACTCATTTAAGCAAATTAAACAACTCCTGAGGTGTCTCCTACACTTACAAGTGATTTCTCTCACAGTTTCACTCAGGGTCTTTTTCTGTCTTTTTATTGGAGATGTTTTCAGCATCAGGCATGGGCAAAGCTCCCTGAGAAGCCTCTGAGGAAGATGCTCCTTCCTCCTCTGCCCACAGGTCAGAGAGAGCTCCAAAAGCCCCATCAGCAAAAGAGACAAAGGTGTCCTGGAAAAAAGAGACTTTTTGAGGTAGGGATCATCAAAACAGCAGTTACATTGCTGGTAACCTTTTCTGGAACTATGGACAATGAAAAAAAGAAATACACAAAATTAGTTAATACTCAGGAAGCAAATAAGACTCCCACACATTCCAGAGTCCTGTTACACATGCATTAATCCACCTGACCAGCAGAAAGAGGTCAGACTCCTGCACTGTACCATTTGTGATGCCACCTGAAAAAAAACCTGACAGCACAAACCTCACCCCTGCTTGGAAAGCGAAGTGACCACCCAACACAGGAACGACTTGGGCACCTCCTCATGAAGAGCATCTCAGCTCTTCCACAGACACTGAGGCCCTGAGAAGCTGTGAGAAGTTGCCAACTGCTGTGCACTCTGATTTTTCCTTTTAAACTAATTGCCTCTGTGAGCTCCAGGCCCAAAACAAGGCTCCAAAGAGCACCCTCAGCCGCATCTGTGCTGCTAAATATACTGGTCCTGTGACCACCTGATAACATCCCATCAGTTGGCCACTACCCACGTGTGTGCCTTATCTGCCTCTGCTGCAGAACACCAGAAATAACAAAAGAGAAGGAGAATTGATTCAGAACTGAGCCACAGCAGGTTACTGTGTACCACTGCTTTGTCAGGAACCGTGAAAATCCACAGGATTTCCCTGCCAATCCACAGGAAGACAACTGCATGACAGCAGCTTTCACCCTATGTACAAGAAAATGGGATCAGCAGCTTCCCCAGCTTGGTAACCTCGGTAGAAATCAAAGTGGCTTGGCTGCAAGGACTGTTGCTGAGATGCAGCTCTGTGGAGAGGAACACCTCATCACTGCCTTCCACCAGTTTTTAAATGGATTATTCTGAAGCCTCACACGCACAGCAAGCAAGAGCACAAACAACTTTGTCTTCAGCTGAGGCCTCTGGCAGATGCCTGAGAAGACCAGAGATGTAAAGCAGCAGTTTAACTCACAAGGTACTTCAGCAAAGCTCAGTGAAGAAAACCCAAAAACCCAGTTGAGCAAGATGCACATGCTATTCCTCTCTTCAGGCACTGGTGTTACCAACACAGCCTGTTCTGAAAGAAGAAACTGTTGTACCACTAACACTGACACACACTGCTCCTCCCCAAAACCTCTTCTCTTTACAATGGTACGGACAGACAGCGGCTGCATCCTCTGGCCAGGCTCCACCGCGTTCACTCCAGAGCAGCACTCAGGGCCAAATCTTCAGGAGCACTTGGCCACAGCCAGTGTTTGGTGACATGCCACAGAACAGCTCTGGAGCAGAGCCTCTGCTGATTCCAGAGCCTTGTTTGTCAGGTTACCTTATCAGCTGCTCATAAACGAAAAGGTGCCTGCAATTATCCACCAACCTGGTTTATGACTACCACCAGCCCCACTTGGAAGAGCAGATATCTGTACACAGCCATATGAAGGAGTCAGTTTATGATATTTAGATACCCAACAGCCTGCTGTGGCTGAAGGAGCAACAGATATTTAAGATTGTGCTATGTGCAGATTACTTTTCAATCCTGGAATTTCATGTTGATATGAAAACATTTCCATTTTCTGCCAGTTATTTCAAGACTACTCAGGAACCTACAAATAACTGTGACACAGTAAGAGCAGCTTAGCACAACAACTCAAAGAATTTCCCTTCATGACGCTCCACATATCAACAACAAAGACTGCATGACCTGACAGCATCCAAGATGCCTTGCCCTGCTGGCAGCACACATTTGTTCAGAACCTGAGGCAGTCAGTCCTTTGATGAACACAGGACACAGACTGCTTCCTACTCTTAAAAGTCCTGGAAAACATGACATTGAATCTTCAGGTGCTGAACTCCACCTTACAAAGTCTGTGGGTTTGTCCTGTGACATACAGGAACGAGCCACACTTCTGTTGAGTATTTCTGGGATTCAGCTGACAGAAAAGAGATTAAGTAAAGTTGTCTGTACTGCTTGTACACCAGATCCTTCCTCCTCCTGTGTTTCCTGCTCAGGGTTACTTGCTCCTCCTGAGTCTCGCTACACAAGACTCAACTTCCAGAGCAAGTTTGGGCAGATCTAATGTAGGCAGGGCAGGGCAAGGCAAAATCACTCTGTCCTGCTGAAAAATAACTCCTAAGCAAGCCTGAATAGCTTCCAAGCTAATTCAGCCCTGATGAAGTACCTCTTTCCTCATCATAGTAGCATCTCATGAGCCTTATTTCTTTATACAAGCTAACTGTCTGTCTCCCACAGTTAAAAGAGCCCTTTTTTCACTAGGATGGTTCACCAAGACCTAGGGCTCACTGCTGAACCCTCACGTTACAACACCCCCCAGCTCAAACACACGTGCGACACACAAAATGCAGTTCCACTGTCTAATTGACATTAATAAGAAACTCATCCCTCACGTCTGTTTCTGCCCAGAGGCTGCTCTCAGCTAGCCCTGGACATACTGTCCATCCATGTGCAAGGAGCACCTCGTTTCCCCCGCCCCATAACAGAACTCATCAGTAAAGCACAGGATCAGCTGGCTACAAAAATATCTACTATGGCATTACTGTGTTGCGTAAAACCAGTAAAAGCACATAACCAGCCTAAAATCTATTCCAGTTGCTTGTGAGGCTGGAAAGCAGAGCTCCCTTTAGGTAAGGGTCACAGTAATAAACTTTTACTCATAACAAGTGCAGAACTTGAAGCTGCTCAAACTGACCAAACCAACCTGTTCCCAGCCTGTTCTCCTGAGAGCAGCTCCCTTCCCATCCACCAGGAAGGGCAGCTGCTACTGAGGAGAGTATATTCTCCAGGACCTGACAAATCTCACATCAAAACCCGTGTGTGGAGCATCTTAAATATTTTGGAACCCTCCTCGGCAGCAGCAGTTAAAAAGTCTGTTTCCTGAAGCCACCATCCTGCTGCTTTTACAGAGCATTTCAGATTTCACATACTGCCCGTACCATTTCCCCTCCATCCTCTTAAAATTGCAGCTTCTACTTGTGAGTCAACTGCATCGTCCACCAAAATAGCACTTTACCTATCAGTAAGTGTAGTGTCACATGCTCGCTCCGAGAGCTCCATCCCAACAGCTCTCAGGAGCGCGGTATCATGACTTTGCAAGAAAAAAAGCCTGATACTCCCTGGATCGAGTTCTCCAGCGTTAGGGGTCTGTGAGTAACCAAAAAGGGAAGTCACCACACTCGTCAAGTTTCAAGTTTTAAACCTGCACAACACAAAGCCACGAAGGAGAGACGGCAGCGAGCGGCTCCCGGAGCCGCGAGGGCCCCGCTGCCAAGGGCTCCAATTTTCCAAATACCTCCGCAAAGGGACCGCGGGTGCCCCGACCGCACCGGGCAGGCAGGGCTGGGCAGGGGCAGAGGGCACAGACGAACCCCCGAGCAAACCGCTCCAACAACTTCTCCCGCCG
>VXBT01001877.1:115277-136041 GCA_013400235.1 Oriolus oriolus
ACGCTCTCGTCCCGCTTCCGCCGCCTCGACATCGACCAGTACGACGAGAACCGCTTCGTGGAGGAGCCCGAGGAGGCGGCGGCGGCCGAGCCCGATGCCAGCCCCGAGGTGGAAGCGCTGCTCAGGCAATATCCTTTGGGACGGGGGGGCCGGGGGAGTCCCGGGGACCGGCCGCAGTCGCCCGCACGGGGCCGGAGCGCGTCGCTCCCGCGGCCGCCCGTGACCCGCGGTGCGGCTCCACGCGCGTCCCTCGTCCCGGGAGCGGCCGCGGGGCCGTCGCGCTGCCCAGGTCGCGGTTTGAGTCCTTGACCCGCCGCCGCACAGGCGAGGCGCTCCGGGCCTTCCATACCGCCATCCGCAGCTCCCCGGGCAACACCAGGAACCAGGCGATGAAGGTAACGGGGGCGGGGGGGTTGGCACGCGGTGTTGGGGCGCTGTGAAGTGTCGGTGGCACCCCAGAGATCTGAGCAGCACCGCGGTGCTTAATGAGCTTGTGCTGGCATGGGTGATTCCCGTGAGTTCAGCCTTTCCTCCTTTAACCCCAAAACTGCTCACCTCGCTTACAGAAATAACCCAGCCTGGAGTGTGGCCACCTCTTGCCAAACACGAGTCTTGGGATCGTTCCCAGCTGTTCTGGTTCTCACATTTCCCTCTTTTCCTTGTCTTCCCAGGAGCAGGCCCAGGGAACGATGCTTAAAGTCCTCACATCTTTTAAAAGCAGTGAAATAGAACAAGCGGTAAATTCCTTAGACAGAAACGGTGTTGACTTGTTAATGAAGTACATTTATAAAGGATTTGAAAAGCCAACAGAAAACAGCAGTGCAATATTACTTCAGTGGCATGAAAAGGTACGTGTTCAGGGCACTCTTGGCTCAGCCATGCTCGCAGGGTCCTGGTCAGTGGTTTCAGGAGAGCCTCTGAAGAGAAGCAGGTGATGGCAGTGCCTCATCTCTGAGGGGCTCAGTGTTTCCTTTTACCTTTGGTCTTTGAGCCTCGATTCACAAAGCCTTTGCCTGTATTTCAAACCTTATGCTGTGCCATGGGGAGAGGAGACTTGTGGCAGGGAGGAAGCCTCGTGCTGCCTTTGGCACCCAACGTGTGCAGGGGCTCCACTGAGGAGAAGGAGTGGGAGTGGAGATGTGACTGGATGGACGGGGCAGCTGCAGCTTCCTCTGTGGCCAGGTGTTTGGCTGAGGGGGCTCAGGCTGGCTCAGGTCTGGCAGTTTTCATCAGCTGACTCACAGGGTTTAGCAAACCTGTTTGGTTTGCCCAGGAGAGCAATTTGTGGTCTCCAAAGATTCCACTGGGGAGCAGCGGGGGCCTCTTGTGTTTCTGTGTTGCGAAGCAGGGAATGTGGGATGTGTTCAGCAGCTGACTGTGGAACTTTCTTCCCTCTCTGTGATGGGATGAGGCACATTCCGGGTTGAGGCACATCCCTGAAGCAGCTGCTGGGTGCCACTGCCCCTGGGCAGGAATCCAAGTAAAATCTTCCCCCACTGCAGGGGTTTTAGCTGAAGCCCTGGCTGTCAGTGCTCCTGGGAAAACTGATCCCTGGGAATGCTGCAGCTCCCTGTGCAGGGCAACTGCTGAAAACGCTGGTGTCATTTTCCCAAGGTGCAGAGCTTTTTCCTGTGGCACGTAAAGCCAGAGCTGGTGTAGTGTGACTCCAGCTACTGGCTGCTGTCACTGGCTTTGCCGAGCCTTGACGAGGGGGAAATTTCTCAGGACAGCAAAGAACATGTTTCTGCTTGGTTTTTTGTTTGTTTTTTTTCCTGTTGTTTCCACTGAGGTGCTTTCAGGTAAGCGTGGGTGGGTGCTCCCAGCGTGGGAGGTGGCACACCATCACCCTGACTGGTACTCAGAGCGTGTAGGGACACGCAAGGCATCTCGTCCTCTCTGTTGTGAAAGGAACAAGGCAGGTCGGAGTAGGCTGGGCAGGGTTTAAAGCCTGGTGTTCTGCTTTGTGGCAGTACTGGTAGGACATGTGGCTTGCTCAGGGTGGAGTCAGCTCAGTGGTAGTACCAGTCTGTCCTCTGAAAAGGCCTGTGGCAGGTCTGGTGGCTCAGGAGCTTCACCTGCCTGAAGCACTCGCAGGTCCTGCTCCAAGTGGGTGCTTTGCATTCGTTGTGTTCCCCAGCGCCGTGTTTCACACTGCTCTGATACCCCTGGCCTCTACTGGAATTGTGGCTGCAAAGTAAATCCCCCATTTTCAGCAGTCAGCTTAAATATTTTTTTCATAATCGCCTCCATCTTCTAGACTTGAGAAAGAAACACTGTTTACATTGAGGGACACAAATGAAACTGAAGCAAGCCCTTCCTCCTCCTCTCCTGCTCAGGGATACAGGAGGTGAGACATTGTGCTCTGTCAGTGACATGCAACACTGGAGTCCTCGAGATCCAAAAGATGGTTAGATTGTGGAGAATGACAGTTTCTAATTTTGGAGAAGAGCCATAGTCCCTTCTGTGTTCTGGGCTAAACTCTTCAGTGTTTGTTCTGTGTGAGACGTGGTGACTTTGTAACCTCTCTCCTTTCCCACAGGCACTGGCAGTAGGAGGCCTGGGCTCCATAGTAAGAGTTCTTACAGCAAGAAAGACTGTGTAAAGACTGTTAACTTGGACAGAGATGACGGTCAGGTTTGGACTCAGAAGAAGGAATGAGCTGAAATTACACTGGTCCATCTTTATTAGAGATTGCAATCTACTGAAATCCTACAGTAACCTCCTCCTGGAATGCTTTTAACCTTAAAGGTGGGGGAAGAGTAAAGGTATTCCTGCATATTCCGACTATCACATACAGGAGCCAAGACGTTCTCCTGCTCCCTTCTTTAACAGGCAGAGAGAAGGCACACTCCTGCCTCCTATTACTGTAAGTGAACAGGTATTTCAGATGCTGCTTTAGCCAGGTGTGGTGATACAAGCTCCCGTGTGTCCTGCTTAGTCCCAAGGTAGCTGTGTCCGGGCCGAGATCCTGCAGCTGATGGTGGGAGAAGGGCTGCTAGAACGGCGGCTTTGAACGTGTGCTCGAAGGACTGTTGGACTCTGGGGTTCGGGTAGTGTAAAGTGAAGTGCCTGCTGCATCAATAAAGTTCTTGGATCACATGAGTTAAATTTATTTTCAGCTAAATTGTAAGTCTGACACTTATTCCAAAGCAGGCCACTAATAACCCAGTCCAAGGCAGTGTCCCCCTTTGTATTACTGCCCCTAACTCCCGCTACTTAAGAGAATTTGTCCTCAAATCCAACTGTGTCCTGTGCTTTGCCCAGGCAGGACACAACTCCTGGATCCATGGCTGTCCCCAGGTCAGTGGCAGCTCCCCACAGCCCTCTGGCTCGGGCAGGGCTCCC
This sequence comes from Oriolus oriolus, assembly GCA_013400235.1. NCBI lineage: Eukaryota > Metazoa > Chordata > Aves > Passeriformes > Corvidae > Oriolus > Oriolus oriolus. The sequence continues at coordinate 118,623 of VXBT01001877.1, forward strand.
TGCCCTTTGGCACCAAGGGGCAGCTGCTTGGGGAGGCCCAGCTCCACCCAGTCCTGGCTTCCATCAGCTGCTCAAAGTGCAGCAGCACCTGCTCCTGGTGGGAGGAGATTTTGGAAGCAGCAGTGCCACCTCATTGTGGCACAACTGCCTGTGAGAAGCCTTGGTGGCACAGCTGGCACACCCATCCTTACCCTGGGCAAAGGTGGGGTTTGGGTCATGCTTCAAAAGTCAATTTTAAATAGCTATAGCAACCCAGGGGAGATAACCAGAACTATAAAAAGAAAGAAATCAAGATGGGTTTGATCCAAAATGTATTGCACCACAAATTTCATAGTGTTTCATCATACAATCCATATTTACAGCAAAGAAGGAAAGAAATCCAATGGTGATAGAAAGGATTATGTATAACCACTGTTCTGAGACAAGGGAAAGTGCATTAGCTTTTTAATACATGTATACACACCAGTCTTGCTCTGATATCTAACGAAAATTCAACACTTAAGAACTAGTTTATGGTAAGTTGATCCTGTATGAGCTTTGGGATCTGAAACTGAAGTTGTTAGTGAATATATAACCTAAGATTTTACTTTGTCACTCCGTTCCAGGCTGCCTGTCCTGCTTTCCTTATTGTTCAGCAGTAACCTTTGAAGCCAGGATCAGCATAAACCCAATAGTCATTCAGCAGGGATCAGTGGGGGTGAGGGAGTCCTGACCCCTGCTCCCACAGAAACAGGGCAGGGCAAAGGGACATTAGAAAGGAAAAGATCTCAGAGAATAAAATCTTCCTAGAACCAACAGGGTTATTCCACCCTGCTGTATCTCAGTAGAGAAACAATTGAAACAAATGTACTTTTTGATTGTCTATTTTCGCAGCAGAGCAGGGCTGAACCCTTCCCTGCTCTATCCTGTCTGGAAGTGCCATGAATCCAGTTACTAAGGACTGTTTGAACAAGCTTTAGTGCACCAAAAAAATTCTGTTGGTTTTCTTAACTTCAGACAAACCCGACCTGGCTCTAAACTGAGGAGTATCACCTGTGCCCCGTGACAGCTCCTGGGAGTACCTGTGTCTGGGATGGGGCTGTCTGGGAGACCCACGGGGTCTGGATCCTCTGGATCAGCACATTCACCTCCTGTTGACTGACCTCACCTGGGGGAGGTTTCACCTTGGGCCCAGCACAGGTGTGCACGGGAGCAGGAGCAGCTCCCCTGCTGCACCTCCAGCCACTCCAAGGTCAGTCAGAGCCCTGTCAACCAAGATAAACACCTCAACAGTGACTGGAGAAAGTTTGAATTATCCTGAATACATTTAACAGAAGTATGAACTTACTTGCAAGAGAATTCCCAGAACTGCAGCCCGTTCACTGAATTCCATACATGTATAGATTTTTGGAAATAGGCCTCATTTTTAAGAAGTCAGACTTAGTGCTGCTTCCCATTTGGATCCAGATTTTGGAGTAGTGTTAAAATAACTGGGCAAAATTGTGCTTCCAGGGAAGGAAGTGCCACCTTGGTCCCCTTTCCTTATTGTATTAGGAAAACAAGCTCCTGGAACCACGACTTGTTCACTAAGAGTTGAATTTTGCCCTCAAAGCCCTTAGGAGCAGCATTTCTTTTACCATAATAGTCAGGACACAGTTAACATATTCATAACAGTTTTTAAGCATCAGTATTTGAAGTACAGAAAACCAAAGAGGCAGATCCTGGTTATGAGGATTTGTTGCTAGCAGACTTGGAAGAAAAAAAAATAAATCAAGGTGTTTAGTACCAGCATTCTTCACCCTTTGTCACTAGATTTTTATTTTGTTTTTTTTTAAATAAAAGGTATTTTTCAGTGTGGATTTACAATACTGGGAACTCAGCTTTAAAAATTTAAAATTATTTCCTACCCCTTTTCCCACTGCTAACAACCCATGGAACAGGCTAATGAATTAGTTTTAAAGGCGACTGAGGATTAGGTACTATAATTAAGACCATTTTAAATATTATTTTTCTTTAAGAAAAGTAAAATCAGACAACTCTAAAGTTGTGCTCTCAAATTAAATAATCATCAACATGCAGCCTTGAGGACTGCAGGCCAGGATAAATGCACCTTAAATTACACAGTGATATGAAAAAAATGCCAACCATTAGTTATGTCAGTATTAGAAGGCAAGGCAGAGTTCTTTTTTGGTTAAAGCTCCTGCTCCTGTCCTGTGAAAGGCTTTGCAAATCATCCCACTCTCAACACAGTTCTGCCAACACATTTTTCATTGCTGGCTTCCCACAGCCAGACAAGCAGCTTTTCGGTGCCTGGAGTCACTGGACTCCAGCACCCTGGAACAGCAGTGGGAATCGCCATCCCAGGAGACTGAACTGGCAGCACTGCTGTCAGCAAGGTCCTCAGAACCCTCTGGTGCCAAGAACCCAGGAGTGATGAACACAAGGAGCTGCTCCCATCACAGACACCGAGGTGGTCCCCGAATCCAGCCCAGAGCTGTCGCAGTCTGTAGTGAAAACGTCTCCTTGCACAGTATGAGTTTTGTAAACAGAGCCAGAAGTTCTTGTACAAAATACTGCAATGACAGTGATTAAGACACACCTGGAGCAGTGTGTTCAGCATTCTTTTCACAGAAAGAAGTGCCTGGATTACTGCCTGCCACCTTCAGGGTCCCTTAAGGCCACAGAGTCCTCGGGCTCGAGATAGACGGCCGGATGCTGCCTTTGGGAGATGGCTTTGACCCAAACCAGGACATCTAGGACACAACAGCACAACACACATCACACAAGGTTTACACTTCTAAGATGTGAAAAAGAAATAATACAGTACACAGCCATGCTCTCATCATTTGATGGAAAGACCTATTTATAAATCAGAATGCTGCAGACTCCAGACTGAAGAAGTGGAGGCAGCTTCACACAATCAAATCTGGAAGGAACAGCACCCACTTCCCACAGGTGAAAATGACCGAAGATTATACTTACATATGGTCCTTTAAAATCATTTCAAATTAGAACTCTGCAGTCATTTAAACACGGTGCCTTTAGTCAACGTAGCATTACAGCGTTCCCTGAACCAGACAGTGAGGAAATCTCTTCCTCTGCAGACTGAACATCCCAGCTCCCTGGGTGGGCAGGGATGATGCAGGACCTGGAGCTGAGGCAGCACTCACTGCTGAACATTCCCTAACCACCACACAGCCGGGACCATGCAGATCTCATTTCAACCCGTGGAAAGGAGATACAGATCTCGGTGTCTGAGTCCAATGTCAAAAGGACAAACCCAGAATTAGGCTCCTGTGTTTTAACACCGACTCTGTTTGGGCAAGGAGCTTCCAGCTTCTCCCCACAGATCAAGTCCACTGGGAAAACTATGCTCTGACTCCTCTGAGTACCAGAAAGCTGCTATTTCCCTCACTGAAATGGACAGTTCCTGGCACTTATGCACTTTAATAATAAATGACATTTATTATTGTAGCTAACATTTGGAGAAAAGACACTTTTCCTAATCTCCCAGCATCTAGGAATTTTCATCGTCTCCTGGGAGTCTCATTAGAGACTACATATGGCACAGAACCCTTACCTTGTACTCCAAAGTTTCTTTCAGCATGTTTTCTTCCTCTTGTGAAAAGTTCAGTAACACAGACACAGCTTTAATGAGATGGAATGCCTGAAAGAAACCACAGAGTTGTGTTGCTTATGCTGCTCTTGGGCTCTATACTGAGGACTACGGTGCAGCACAGAGTTCTGCAGGTCTGTCACAGACTTCAGCAGACCAGCAGCCTCCCACTATTCCCAGTTTCAATGGACTAGGATGGCCTGTATCTTACTTCTGTGTTTCCTGGCTTTCTGTTCTTTAAAAATTGCTTTGGAGAAAGAAGACAAGTGGGAGCCTGGATAGTCAGAGCAGAGAAGCAGCCTGGCTGCTGCTTTGAAAAGTGGCTCAAACCAGCACGAGGCAGGAGAGACTGTCATTTCAAATACACACTGAGGCACATTACCTCCACAGTGCTCTCACACTAGCTGGGGCACACAGGGCAGTGAGTGACAGAGTCAGGGACCGTGGAGTTGTACAGTTATTTTTTTGCCTTACCCACTGACTTGCAACTAAGTGTTTTGTTGGCATGACTTTTTAAGTTTAACACAACCTGTGGAGAACAGGAAGGAGCTCCAAATGCACAAGGAATTACCTCTTACAGACCAACAGCAAGTGATTTATGTCTTTTTCTTCATTTTTCTTCTTTCTTAAATGTACAGCCATTCTAATTACATACTCCATATGCTCTTCAGAGCAGTGCAGAGGGAATCTCTTGAAGATGCAGATCTTTAACACCCAGATGTAACTATCTCCCAAAAACTCCCATTTCCCTTTCATGCAGTTCACAGTAGTCTGTACTTCCAAACATGTTGCTGTTAGCTATTTTGTTTCATTGTCCCCCACTGTACACTTTTTAATTGTAAAATTATGGAATTGGCATAAAGCATCCTTAGCAGGTGACAGGAGGCAATTTCTAGAGAGAAAGACAGATGTAGAAAGAGAAGGTAAGTGACACCTTTACCTCAGATTCCCTGCAGGACATGAACTTCAGTACAACATGTTTAAGGTACTCAAAGTTTATCTCCCTTGAGTCGTTCAAATCAGAGTTGTTGGTGACAGTCACAGAAGCATTAGGCACTTCAGAATTTGCACGCAGCTCAGGTACCTCACTGTCAGGCCTTATTTTCTACAAAAAAAAACCCACAGAGGAAAAAAAGAAGTACATTGCAGACTCTGTCAGCTTGACACTGGGAGGGGTCTGGGTTCAGGGTATCTAAAGAGGGTTGTATCCACAACTGGGTACAAATTGGGCATCAACAGCTTCTCATCCTTCATGGGGTCACAGCAGAGAAGTGTCTCCAGCTCCCCCTACACTCCAGGACAGGAGCTGGTTGATGTCAGTGTTCTGTATATGTTACCCAAACTAGCATGGAGCTAGCTCCATGGTAGAAACTATCCCCTGGTAATTTTCTCCTATCACTAACCTGCTCTGAGCCTTTCAAATGTGGGCTTTCTTCAGAACAGTTTTCAACATCAGAGCAAAAATAACAATTTTAAAACCTCTGTTAATTTTCTTCTAACAGATTTTTTTTCTTAGAGAGATAAACCATTGCAGAGGGATGAAAGGGGGGTTAGCAGTCAAGCTTTGGAATGACAGTGCAAGTACCTGCGAGCAAGTGCCATCTGAAGAGACTGAAAACACACAACCCTTACCAGCTCTTTCTGGAGAGTTTTCTTGAGTTCTGTCATTCTTTGCTGAAGCTGCTTTATCATCTGTAAGCACAGCAAAGGAGAGTTTAACACAGTATCCATTGTCAGGACCCCCAGGTATCTGGAAAAACCCATGATAAACAAGTACTGAATGAAGTAATAATTAACCAACACTGACAGCTGTGAAGAAGTAACCTGAAAGCCTTGCCTTGCCAGCTGCACACAGCAGCAGGCGTGTGACAGGACACTTGGGCTTTCATGAGACAGCGCCGTGGAACTGCACCGAATTTGCACAAAAGGGCTCTGCAGGAAGGCTGTAAATAGGATCATTTGGTGAATCTTTCTGCCAAAATACATCAGGATTCATGCAGCTCTTGCTGCAGTTTTTATTCATTGTTGGTAGATCCTTGTACAATCCAGAGAAAAGCATTTACCCACAGTGTACCGGATTCAAACTGGACAAGCCTGTCCTTTTAAGGCTGCAGCATGGGCAGCACCAATTACTTGGCTTCCTAATTAAAAGGGGAAAGACTACCAGCTGTTTCTGTTCACCTTGTTTTTCTCAGCAATTTGCTGTTCCAGCTCTCTGTTATCCTTCTGAAGCTGAATGACACCTGCAGCTGCCACCTCTCCGTTCTGCTCCACCACAGAGTTTTCTGGAGAAGGGAAATGCTCATTGTTCAAGACCCTCGTCGACTCCTCCAGTTCTAAAACCTATAAAAACAAACAGTGAAGTGGAGAGATATCATGACACTTGCAGGCCAAGAACACTCCCCAGGGAGAAAGCCAGACTTCTTTTCGGTTGTGCAGGCAGGACAGAACTGGGGGTCTCCTGCACACCTCCCTCTTTTTCTGGGAAGTCTGACAGAATGGATTTGCAACTGCACTCACAGGTTTCTCATGCTCTTTGGCCAACAGGCACTCCTGTACCTGCAGCTTCAGCTCATCAATTTCCTTTCTTGCAGTTTCCTCTTTCTCCACTGCTTGGCTCTGACTTGCTTCTATGTCCAGCTGTAACTGATGCACCTGCAGCAAGGCAGCTTCATGGTCTGGGAAAGGAGAGACCCACTCAGTATCAGTGTTCCACATCAGATGGGAGTTTCTAACCCATTTTGTCTGCCATGAAGACAGAAAGCCAGGGGAGAGACAGACACAAGAGAGACTGTCCAACTGTTAGTGAACAATAAACCATTTTGAAAATTCTAAGAGATCAAATATGGAAGAGAAATCTAGAAAAATTACAATCTACCAGGCAAGGCCAGAACTAGAGACTATACTTAAAGCTGTCTGGGATACAGTAGACTCATTTGGTCTAACCTTGACTGAGTTGATTCAGTTCTTCCTTCTGTTTTAGTAGCAGATCACATTTTTCATCAATCAGCTGGTCTTTCTCCTTTATTTGGGCATTCAGATGTGAAACCTTCAAAGGAGACAAACAATGAACACAAGTCGTTAAAGATATAAAACAGGAAGAGGGTGTTGAAAGATTCCAACATCCTTCAGAGGCTCAGCAGGCATCACCTCCACAATGCTGCCCTCAGTAACAAGCACTGAAGTTAATGCTGGAAGAGCTAAACCCCACTTGGCTTCTGTGCCACCATCAGATTGTCACAGGCAGCACGCGGCAGCTGCAAAAGCCCCTGAGCAAAACAGGAGATGGCCTTAAACCCCTTCTACACAGAGCTGGCCCAGCAAGCACAGATCTACAGCAGTCCCAGAAGAATAAAGAACCAGAAGCTGGGACTAACTCCAGTCAAACTTGCTCAGTTGGCAGTTCCTACTTTAAGCAAACACAAGCTCACATTATCCACCATTTTTAATACAGGAAGAGCAAAACAAGACTACCTAGAACTGACATTTGGTACTGGATACAAGCTCCTGCCTATGAGGAAATGTACAATTTTACAACTGCTGTGCTCCAGAGGAGTCTGCTCTTTGAAAGGTCAGAACGCCTCAAATACATTTTGAATCAGTCATTGTTAACCAACCTGCTGTTGTAATTCCTCTCTCTGTTTCCGTGTGTCTTCCAATGCTTTGGCAATTTCCACACTGACAGTTTCTCTGCTGCTCATCTCATTCTGCAAACCAGAAGTAATTGAGAGGTTATGTGAGACAACTAAATCAAGTCAGTCTCTCATCTTTAACCCTGAATCTATTAGGACTACATTTATGAGTGCTCTGACACACCACAACTTCCAAATCAGTTAGAATTGTTTTACTGACTGCTGCTCTCTGCATATGCAAGAGCAACACAGAACTGATGTAAGAACCCAAACAAACCCGATGCTTACAAGATCTTTCAGTTTGAAGTCTCTATTACAAAGAAGTAGCTCCTTGCTACAACAGATCTTTATTCCAATTGTGCATCCAGGTGTAGCTACGGAAAAAATTTCAACCATCTAAAATTATAGTCAAAATTGGATAAACTGTAAACACCCAACTAATTTAAGTTTTTAACTTTTTGGTTTGAACACTGTGAGTGGAATTTGATGTTGAACCATTCTGTATTCACCGCTGCTAACAGGATTTCCAAGCTCCTCACATGCCTGACAACATGGGAGTGTATTATTTCTGCCTGATTTAGGCAGATCCAAGCATTCTGGTTCAGAAAAGGATCAGCCCTTTGTAATGCTTCTCAAACACATTTCTGCTGAGTACCAGAGACGATTTACAGCTCCAAGTACCTGCAACCTGAATGTAACAGGCCTCCAAGCACTGAATGTAACCCACTGTGCCATTTACTGTTCCCCAGCCTCAGCTCTGTCCCAAGCCAATGCCAGCACCCAGGTCAGCCCTTACCTTTAGCCTGTTCAGTTCAGACTCTTGTTGTTTTAAAGAACTCTCATACCCTTCTTTGCTTCCCTTGAGGTTTTCATTTTCCTTTTCCAATTCACTCTGTAAAATAAAGAGTGTTTAAATACACAGTACAATTATTCTAATGCTTTGTTTAAACAATTAAACACATCTAATGCTTTGCTCATATTTAGCTCCTCAAAGTATGAGATCTTCTATTATAATGCCAGGAACGCTGAATAAGAACAACAAGCAAGGTCCATAAGCTGTTTTAAAATCATGTTGTGAAGACTCTCACAACCCACCAGGCAGTTTCTGTACTTACAATCCTGTGCTGAGTTGTTGTTTTATCCAATTCCCAAGCTTTTTCAAGAGCAGCAATCTGAGACTCCAGCCCAGTAACTTTCTGATCATACTGATGTTTCTCATTTAAAATCTGTTTCTGCAGTTGATTTCGTTCATCCTCTAGGTCAGTTTGCTTAAGAGAAATAAAGAAAACCACATTAATAAAATGGTATTTTGACATTCTGACAAGATCAGACACCATTCCATGAGACACTCTCAAACTGAGGAACATTTGGCAACAGTGTCATGTACTCACAGACACTAGTTCAGGAGACAAACAGCAAGCAAACACTTGAGCAACAAAACAGAGAACTGATTGTCTCTGGAGATGCTGAAGACTGATCTGTTAATGGTCAGTGAAACATACAGGATACTCACCAGCTTCTGGATCTTCAGATCCTGATCAGCAGCTGCTTCTTTGCTCTTTTTCAATGTTTCTGTTGCAATCCGTAGTTTCTTTAGTAGTTTCTGTTCCAGTTCTTTATTCTAAAATAACACCATGAATTAAATTCCTTATCCACTGGCATCTGTGTTACTAGAAAAAAATGTGCACAATACAGAGTGGCCCAGGAGAGGAAAGTAAATGTTAAATCCCTGAAACCACAGAGATGAGAGAGGCTGCCTATTTGACACATGCTGGTCTTAGAAACTCTTCACCACAGCACTACCCCAGCAATGCTTGCACTTGTGCTGTTTCTTAGTACAGGGAGGATATGCACAAAACCTCTACCTTCACCTCTAGGCCCTCCTCCACCCACGAAGGTGGGGAGACGCCCAGAGACACTGATCAATTATTCTCCTTTCAAGACTAAATGTGACTAAATGTGCAGTCTTACCTTTGGCTGCGAGTGCTGTGAGGGGAGGAGGAACAGGGAATAGAGGATGAAAACAGTGGGAATCTGCAGTGAAATGAAAAGCTACTCACCTGTGTTTCCAACAGGTTCACAGCCTCGCTGTGCCGCGTCCTGTCTGTCAGTACCTGCTGCCTGCTCTCCTCCAGCCTCTGCTCAAGAGCAGCTTTCTGAAGATTACATTGAGGTGAAGAACAGAAGGAAGGACGGGCAAAGACATAAGTTGGGAGGGCATAATCAAAATTTTCCTTGTTATTTCATTAATAAGGTCAAACTAAAATGGGACAGAATGTTCTAGTATCTCTAGATGGACTTTAAACTGGCTTGAGCCTACTAAGCCAAGTCCTTTTGTCACAGCAACAATGAGGTGATGCGACTGTAGGCACCCTGACCAGGGAAGAGCAAACATTCTCTTGTCTCCCCAAGACCCAGCTGGGGAAACATTGCTCCAGGCCGATTCTGAGCAGGAACATCAGTGCTTGAGAAAGAGATCAAGAAGCAATAAGAGAAAGGGGATTAACCACAGCTAAGTTGCTGGTTTCAGCTGTTGTTTAGCACTTCTGAGGCTGAGGTTTTCAGCATACAACATTCTGTTTGCACACCTGTGTGCAAACAGTTCCCCTCCCTGCCCCACTGCCTTGCCAAAGAACAAGGAAAAGCATTGACTGCTCTTGTAAGGATTAATCAAAAAAACTCCCAAATTGTTCCACCTCTTGTGGGGATGCTAGAAAGCTGCTCTTTTCCTTCTAAGCAGTCAGATGCAGTGCCCAAACACACAATGCAGAAAGGCCAACACAGACATCTGTGCAGGATCCACACAAACAGGCTCAGTGTAGCCAGCCACGTGTTCTGCCCAGCACGGACAGTGTGCCAAAACACACTGACAGGACAAATGTGCCTGTATGACAACAGCAGCTATTCTTTCCATGGATGAGATGTAATGTATAACATAAAAAAAACCCCAAACAAACAACTCACTAATCCTGTACTTCTAAGCAGCCTGTAACTGTGTAATTACCTCTTTGAGCAGCTCCTGCACATGTTCATCTCCTGAGAGATTTCTTTCTAGCTTTTTTTCCAGGGAAGACACCTTTTCCTGCAGCTGTTCATTAAGTTTATCTCTCTCAGCAAATTCAAAAGTCATCTGTGAGAATGAGAAATCACAGAATCTTTTTTGTAATGAAGCTTTCAGGTAATCTGTTGTGGTCTGACTTTCGGAAATGCTGTTAGAAAGGAAAGTCCTATTTGAAAAGACAATATGATCCTAGAACACTTTGTAGATGCCAAACTTCCAACTACACAAAGGTGTACATTACCCAGATGTGCACCTTTACACCAGCAACAGCACATGCATCTGAAAACACTTCACCTTTTGCTTCTGTCGCTCATATTCCACCTTCAGAGATTCATGCTCCACTTGTAACACTTCCAGTCTTTTCTCACAACCAGAACCAGCCACTCGAGCCTAAACATTTAGAGAAATTACTTACTTGGAAACTTAAATTTCCAACACCACATAACTGATATCTAATCTAACTTCTGCAGACATGGAGCTCTTTGAATCAAATCTCACTTGGCTCAAACTTACATTTTGCAAGTCTACAGAAAGCTGCTGAATGACAGTTTGTAGCTCCTGTTCTCTTAACTCCAGAGCAGTGATCTTATTTTCTGCATTTTTCTCAGCTGTCATTAGTTCATCTCTTCACAGAAAGAGAATAAAAACAAGTGACATACTGTTCCAGAAAAATCATCTTTAGCAGATAATTCTGCTGCTTATGAAAACGGACTAAGCATCAATAAAATTTTCTTGTCCTAAAACCAACCACCATCAATTACTGCTTGATTATACATTTTCCAAAAAAAGTGACAGTTAAGCATTGAAACAATGAAAAAAGGAAATAATTTACAAAAAAAGTATTACTATCATTGGCTTGGCATTTATATCCCCATGGCCACAGTGGAGGCAAAAATCCAGTCAACTCACTACGTATATAAACTCTTCCAAAGAGACAGAACTGAGCATGAAGTAAAAATACAGGGGAAACACATCCACTGCTGCTCTGAAACACCAGCTCCATACCTCCGAGCCTCCAGCTGCGAGAACTGCTGCTGCAAGTCCTGGAGATCCTTCCTCAGGCTCGAGGACTCGCTCCTCGCCTCCTGCAGCTCCGCTTTAGCGTGGGTCAGTTCTTGAGCACGCGCCTCGAGCTCCTGCTCTGTTCTGCTCAGAGATTCTTCCTTTTTCAAAAGCTGAACATCAGAATATTATCTTTGGCATTACAGATGACCAGTAACACTGATAAACCTTTTCATTTTTTCATTGAAATGGGCCTGTTTTACTAAGTTATGGGCTGAATTAAGTGAGATAAAACTACGCAATATTGTATTCAGTACCTACTGTTAGGGTTTTGACACTAACCAAATCTGTGCACAAAAGCATAAAGGCTAAAAAATGAATGCACGGTTACCACTAACTTAATATCCTAGTAAAAATTTTAGGAAATAAAAAGTTTTAAATATTCTTACCATGTGTTTAACTTTGGCAATTTCCTGCTGCTGAAAGCCCTCTAGTTCATCGATTTCATCTCGTTTTTGGAAAAGGTTCAAACTCTGCTCCCTCATTTCTTGTAACTGTGTTTGAAGCATTTTTTTTTCCTGATAAATGAACAAAACCGGAAGAAATCAAAGAATATCTGTATGCTCATGTCAAGTCAATGGGAGTTTAGGTAAACTCTCTGGGAAAGAAATCTTGTCTTGCAGCCCATACAGCTCCATATAGAACTTGAAATCCTTTCAGATTCATGTCACAGTGCAAATTACCAAACTTCAAAACAATATAAAAAGAAATCTGAATTCATTACAATGCCACCAGTGACCATTTAAACTGAATTCTTAAAAATGGACAATGTTCCACCTTACAGAAGGGCAATCTGCCCATCACAACCCATCGTTCTTTACTTCCCTGCTGAAAAATAATTCTAGAAAGACCTCCGCAAGCATTTGGGCTGGTAACAAAAGCAAATTATTTGTCTCTCCCACTGAACAAGGATCAAATAATAAAAAGGGCTGAACAGAGTCAAGTTCTTATACAGTCAGAAGTGTGCAGGATGGTGTTTGCAAAACACACAAAGAGACAGTACACCCCCTGAGAAAAACATCCAAGGTTAATTACCTTTTCAACTTGACCAAGTTTTTCCATCCACTCCTGAACAAGAAAGAAAGAAAGGAGAAAAAAGATATCAAAATCCATTTGGAGACTTTCAAGGACAGTAGTTATGGTTAAAGAAATAAAAAGAATTTTTATTGTTAGCAGATACTAAGCTTTGGTAATGATTACAAAAATAATCAGCAGCAGTACAGTAAGAGCCAGTGCTTGAATAGATGAAGGCTGAGGAATCATTCATGTGACCTGAATACATAAGCTTTATGCAAGTAAAATAAATGTGACAACAGGTCTACTGCCATTGAATCTTATCAAAACACAAGCTTAACCTTTCATTAGGAATTTTTGTGGGCTCTTGTCAAAACCAGTCGGAACAGTCCGAGCAGTGACAAGTCCTGCACCATTCCTGGCACTGAGCTCAGCACTCCCTCCTTCCCTTGGCACTGGCACGCTCACACACAGTGCTGAACAATTACTTTAATTAATAGCAACACCTCCTTAAATCATCAGGGTCATGAGAGTCAAAAGTCCTGCTCAAGCTCTGTTACCTTGTCCTTTTTTTCCAAGGCCAAAGCCATTCCTTCAGCCATCTTGGCTCGACTGGCCTGGTGAGCTTCATTCTGCTCCTGAAACTTCTTCATGGAGGCTATCAACACAGAACCACCAGCTATATTAAAAACTCATCTTTTAAAATTGCTTCTCACTTTTCTGTAAGTTATTTAAAACTTTAAAGAGCTTCTTCTGCAAGTAATTAGCCCCATCTTGACTGTAGCACTAACGCTGTGCCGCTCATTCCCTCACGCTGCTTGCACACTGGCCAGGAGCCAAAGCTAACAGCAGACAGGAATACTGCTCCTTGCTGGATTAGAACAAAGCTGTGGGTTTCTAAAAGGTCTTTCCTGCATGTTAGCCTCAAATTTGGCAGAAGGAGCATAACAACAACTTTGTTCAACACACTGATGCTGCTTTTTATGCTGTAAATAAGGTAACAAATCGTGTTCCAATTCTTCACAGTACAGAGGTGCACAATTTGAAAGGAAATCATTAGCACACCTGTACACCAAATCCCTTTCCTTCCAACCACAGCAATTTTCAACTTAACTAAACAAAAAGGAAAAAAAGAAAAATACGTACAATCCTGATGCTTTTCTAATGCATTTTCAAGCTTCTCTTTTATCTTCTGCAGATTTCGGATCTGATCAGCATAATCTTGTGTGAGGAGGGAGAAGAACAGACCAGGAATGGACAGACATTGGGGAAGGACATTTTTAGGGTAACAAAAAAAAGAAAAAAAAAAAAAGGAAAAATGATGAGTGGCAAATGACAATGATTTTCTCAATCAGAAAATCATTCCTTCTGAGGAAAACTTGGGTGACCACAACAATGAACACAAGCAAATAGTTCTGTACTGTCCACAGGGTTGGCACAAACAGAAGGGCCTGTCCCAGGGGTGTCAGTCACACAGACAAGGGCAGAATCAGAGAAAGAACAACTGTCCCTCCCTTTTTACTTCATCCCAGAACAGTGATATATTTAACCCCGTTCAGGAAAGGGGTCTGGCACCAGAGGGTGCAAGGAAGGGTTTATTCATGGCCATTGCATCCATTTGCTTGTTGTTCCAGTCCTACAGCACTGTCCTCACCCTCACTCGGCAGAACTGACACGGGAGGCAGGGAATAAAAACCAAAACAAAGTATACACACACCCTGGAGAAATTCCTGTATGTTGGAAAACAGGATTTACTCACTGGGTGGTTGCCTGCATGAGACTCCTGATACTCCAGAGCCTCCCTCTCTTGTGTTAAGCCTCAGCCAGCACTTTCAAGTTCACCTCGTGCAAGCAGATGAGCACTTGGGCCTTTCAAACTCAATGTGAAATAATTTTTGAACACCGTATTTTTTTTGAACTGAACAGAAGCCTGATAAGTCTCCAGAATAAATTACAATAATCCTTATCTGGCTGCAACCTTTCCTTCTTTTCCAAGGCCTCCCATGAGCTTTGGGAAGCAGCAGTGTAACACAGTTCAGCCTGGTCTCTGCTCCCCTCCCTACAACAGGGATGGAGAGCAGTGACAGCCTTCACTACAGCTTACAAGGAATTAGAAAGAAAAAGGCCTCAGGACTGTTTTATGTTGAATTCTTTGGTTTTTCTTCATTTCCAAGCTCAGTTCTTTAAGGATGGCACTGTGTTACTGTCAACATCAGAAAGCTCAGACCCTATGAGAAACAAACCATTACACACAAGTGGGGACAGACGCTGTTTGAAACATGGGAAAGAAAGCTATCCCAGCTGTTCCAAGGAATCACATAAATGTATTGTTGAAATCAGCAAAGAGCCAGTTGCCTTTATAAAAAAATTAATGATACTGGATGCTCCCTCCCTTGTTGTCAATCAACAGGGTTGCTACAAATCAATTTTCAAAAGATGCTACCCCCATGTATTTTTAATACCTAAAACCATGTAAATTTAAAGGAAAACATTTCCTAAAGTAACAAGTTTTATATGTATCAGGGCACATACCAGACAGCTTCACCTCCAGTTTTCTTATTTGTTCATTTCTTCTGAACAGCTGGGATGAAAGATCCTCTCTGGAGCTGCTCCCATCAGAAGCCTTGGGAGAAAAACAACACTCCGTAACTCACAAAATTTAAAAAAGCAATCCTGCCATACATTAAGCCTGGGACAACAACCACTCTCCTGCCTAGGGATAGCACTTGCTTTTCACATAAAGGGGAAAATCGTACTAGCAGAGCAGAATGTGTAAAACATGCTGAAGGAGAAAACCAGCATGGGCTTAATAGTGCCAGGCTGCCTGCTCCCCAGAGCACAGTGCTTGGGAAGGAGCTGGGGCTGGGAAGTGTTTGTCCAAACTGTCACTGAGGAGATGGGGGAATGGAATGACTGAGGGGGAGGAAATCGGGCTCTACAGCACAGGCACCAGGAAAGGTCAAAGCAATAGCCATGAAAATCAAAGTAATTAGAAAGAAGCAGTAATGCTTTTCAGGTGGGATAAGCTTGCTGAAGCCCTGATGCAGCAATCTGTCCATGCAAAATCTGCTGCATAACTGACTTATGAGTCCTCTGGTGGTTTTTGCTCCGTAAAAATCAATAGCAAGAGCAGTTAAATGAATATTGATAAAACAACTAATTCTTGGCGGTTTCCTGAAAACCACTCAAGACTTCAGCCACTGCCATTATTTGTTTTCTGTTCTCCAAACTTGCAAGATGGTAAACAGAATTTATAAATGAGAATTTCCTAAGTGCTGAAAAAACCTCTCAGAAAAACACAAGACTAATATATTTCCACTATAAAATCTATTTAAACATTAGGAGCTTCACCTTTCTGCTTAACAGAACTGAAATTTCAGCTGAGCTTCAGAAAAAATTATTTAAGACTCAAGTGTGTAACTAACTTCTTCACTCTGCAGACAGCAAACAGAGACTTGCTGCTGGCTCTGCAGTGGGTCCTGCTGGCTCCAGCAGTGGGGTGACACTGCCTTAATCCAGGCTTTCAAAAATGCGACAGCCAGCCATCCAGGGCAGAGGCGCCAGAGCATTCCAGGGTTTCTTTTAACCCATACGCTCCTGGAATTGTACCACTTGTTTAAACAATGTTTTAAAATGAAAGAGAGGAACTACAATAGTTTTGAGTGCAACAACACTGCACAGACCTTTTTTGCAGAGACATATACAATGTCTCACGTAGGAAGAGTACCACCAGGAAGCCAAGAGGTAAAATGAAAACTGGCCAGCATTTATCTGGCTTTTCTAAAGACAGAGAAGCTGTGGCTGTCCCATCCCTAGAAGTGTTCCAGGCCAGGTGGGACAGGACTTGGAGCAACCTGGTCTAGTAGGAGGTGTCCCTGCCCATGGCAGGAGGCAGGTGAGCTTTAAGGTCACCTCCAACCCAAACCATTCTAGGATTCTGTGCTTCAGCAATTAATTTGACTAACAGGTATCTTACATGTAGCTACAGCTTTATTCAATATTTTATGTCTATTTATCGATGTTTTGTATTGAAACAGCTTTGTAAGTCCTGTTTACATGGGACTGGAAGCCTCCTGGCAACTACTACGTTTAACAAACCTTTTCTCTTCAATATTTAAGTTCACTCAAGCTAATGATACATTTATGCATTAAGAGATACACTTACAAAGACACCACAGTACGCATTCAAATCACACACTACACTTAAAATGGTTGTCTGCAAAACCGTAATAAAAATGCTGTCAGAGAAATCAGATTTGAAAGCAAGGTGTAACTCACAAAGTCGTCTCCGGAGTCTGCTCCCACAGACGTGATCGATTCCTTGCTGACAGACCTGGGGATGCGGGCGGCTCCTCCGGGCCTGGGAGCAACCGCTGCCTCCTCTGCGATCTTCTTCTTCAATTTGGCAAACATTTTACTGCTCTACAGCCCCGAAATATCCAGGTCCTTTGGAGAGCCACGACCTCCAACGTTTAATACACTGACACTCTGTCTAAAGCTTCCAAATGCTGAGACTTAATTCTGAGCCTCATCCACCGGTTTACCGCATTTCTAGTGCCATTAAAGCCCTCAAGGCCTGGCAGTACCTGCAAATCAAACAGAAATGGGTTCCACACTAAGAAATCCCACCCGCACGAATCATTTAAAGGTAAAAGAAATCCTTTTAACATCGCATGTGTTACAACACGTTAAAAAATCGGGTCTCCCGGAGCAGAACCCGTTAAAGTCCCAAACCAACGGCCCCAAACGGCGGCGGGGCCGGGGCCCGG
The DNA here is from genome assembly GCA_013400235.1 of Oriolus oriolus. Classification (NCBI taxonomy): domain Eukaryota; kingdom Metazoa; phylum Chordata; class Aves; order Passeriformes; family Corvidae; genus Oriolus; species Oriolus oriolus. The sequence continues at coordinate 135,756 of VXBT01001877.1, forward strand.
GAGAGCGGGCGGGTCCCCTCAGCCCGGCCCCCACCCACACGCGAGGGAGGCCAGGCCCGGCCCGGCCCGGCCCGGCCCGGCCCGCGGTGGCTGCTCTGCCCCGAGGCACCGAGGGCCCGTCACCGCCGCTCCCCCACGGCCGCGGCCGCGGCCCCGGCCCAGCCACCACCTGCTCTCCTGGTCCTCCAGCCCCTCGTTCCTCACCGCCCATGCCCGGCCGGGCCTTGCCGGTCCCGCGGCCGCCGCCGCTTCCCCGGGCACCGCCGACCCGGAAGCGCCGCGCGGG
>VXBT01001882.1:0-10167 GCA_013400235.1 Oriolus oriolus
CCTCAATGTCTTTCTTGTACTGACGAAATCAAAACTAAAAATGCAGCCTCTCCAGGGCTGAATACAAGGGACTATCCCTTCACTGGTCCTGCTGGTCACACTATTTCTGATGCAAGCCAGGATACAACTGGCCATCTGGAAACACTGCTGGCTCACACTCAGCTGGCTGCTGACCAGTAACCCCAGGTCCTTTTCCACTAGGCAGCTTTCCAGAAACATTTCCACAAGCCTGCAGTGCTGGATAGGGTTGTTGTGACTGAGGTACAGGATCCCACATTTTACATTGTTGAAACTTATAAAATTGACCTTGACCCATAAATCCAGCCTGTCCAGAACCCTCTGAAGACCCTTCCTATACTCCATCAGATCAACATTCTTCTCCAACTTGGTGTCATCTGTGAACCTGCTGAGGGTGCACTTGATCTCCTCACCCAAATAATCATTAAAGGTGTTAAACAGGATTGGCCCCAACACTGAGGCCCAGGGAATACCAGTTTGACCAGACACCAATTGCATGTAACTCCACCACTCTCTGGGCCCAGCCATCCAGCCAGACTTTTCCCAGTGAAAAATGCACATGTCTAAGCCATGGGTTGCCAGCTTTTCCAAAAGAATGCTGTGGAAAGTTGTGTCAAAAGCTTTACTAAAGTGCAGGTAAACAGCATCCACAACCTTTTCCTCATCCACTAGGCAGGCATACGTCATAAAAGATCAGGCTGGTCCGACAGGACTTGCCTGTCATACACCCATACTGGTTGGGCCTGACCACCTGGTTGCCCCATGCTTTGTGATGGCACTGAAGATGACCTGTTCCATAACCTTCCCTGGCTCTGAGGTCAGAATCTCAGGCTAGTAGCTCCCCACATCCTCTTTTTGGTTCTTCTTAAAGTGTGTCTAGACTTCCTGCACTCCCTTGCCCTTCAGGACTGCCTTTCATGAGACTTTCTAAATCAGTTTCCTAAACAAGTCAAAGTCTTCCTTGTGGAAGTCCAAAGCAGCAGTTTGGCAGTTCTGCTGATCCCCTCATTACTTTTCCAGGATTGAAAACTGTCGTGTCATGACTCCTGTGCCAAAGACAGCCTCTGACCACTACACTACCCACTAGTGCTTCTCTTTTTGCAAACAACAGGTCCGAGGGGGCACCTTCTCGGGCTCTCTCACCAGAAGGGGACATAGCTGTTAGCAGAATAAATTCATCTTGGAGAAAATTAGCTAAAATTATTGCCAATGAAAATAAATAAGTAGTTACTCATTTGCCTGGTGGGAAACAGAGAGAAAACCTTAAAACAACCCCTTACCATCCCCCTTTTCTCAAGTTGATCACTAATCCTTCACTCCAAAACACCATTGTCCTCACTAAGTGGTCCAGGGGGATATAGCAGGTGGGATTTAAAGTCAGTACACTGTAGTTCCCCTCTGCCTCTCCTTTCTCCTCACATTTCCTCTGCTCCAGTGTGGCCCCTCCATATTCTGCAGTTTCCTCAGAAATGCCCAACTGCATCTTGGGTACAGACAGTACAAGTCTTCACGAGTCGTAATGTGATCTTCTCCAGCATAGTGTTCTTCCCCTTCCTGCTTTGACTTTGGAATTCCCTCTCATCTCTCAGTTTTTAACCTTTTTTGCACATGTTTTTGTAAGGGCATGACACATGACTGATAGGCTCAGTTGTTTCCTTGGTGGATTTACTGGAGCCAGCTGGAATCTGCTGTGGCTTGAATGCGACAGACCATGATGTCTTTGCATGGAGTCCTCCCTGCAGCACCCACTGTTCAAGCTGTTCTTGAACTTACAGTGATTTGATGAATATGTTTTATAAGCACTTCATAATGTTAATAATGATAAAATAAAACTCTTTGACAGTGATTATATTTGGTCTGTTTTCAGAAGGAGGCTGGACGGAGGTACTGTTCAGGCACTTTTCCATTCTCCATTTATGGTCAGAAGCAGGAGTTTTACTGTTTTATGGATTATTCATAATCAGTTGGCTTGTATACTGACCCTAAGGAAACTTGTCAAATTTAGTCACAACCATAGGACGCGATTCCAGTAATGTGAAATGTGCACATACAGACAAATACACAAATGCCTATGTTCATATTTAGTAGTATCATTATGCATTTAGGATTTTACTGTGTTATGTGCACCAAACATTTTACCACTGTGATCATGGCTTTCATGTAACAACTAATACCTTTGAGGCAAACTGCATTCTGAGCATCTGCTGGGAGTATAGGCATAAGCAATTGCATGAGTTACTTTAGTGAATAATTCAAATTATGTAATTGTGGAAGAACACTGAGATCAGTGATTTTTTTCATCCCACATAATGTGCTGAAAGAAAGATTTTCTTGCGTTTTAAAGCTGCTGGAACATCAATGCATCATGATTCTGAGAGACTGGTGGTGTGCTCATCTCTTCCTCTTCCAAAAGTTAAAAAGATGAACAAGTTAATGTCCCTGAGAAATAATGTCTTCCATTTTTTTTTAATTAGGTTTATTTCAGTTTCCCAAGCTGGTGCAAAGGTGACTGATGCAGTACTTCTTAATATTTGCATGGTGTGCTGATGGTGTACACATAATAAATTATTTTAGAAGAGGGTGAAGCAGTTCAGTGCACTCATAATGTCACTTTCCCACAGAAGCAGTTGATGTTGCAAAAATGTCATGTGATCATAACAACAGACAATAAGAGAAGGATGAAAGTTTGTTTTGACAATGTATTAGCTGTGTGAAGATATTGGAATATCATGACTGAATATTGACATGTTGATTCAGACTCTGTTCGCAAGTCAACTTTATTGGCTGGTGATTCTGTATGGTTTGAAATGCATATGCAACACTAGTACATATTTTACCAGGTAGAGGCACTCAAGAAAATTGTGGTTTATTTAAATGTGTGTAAATATAATTTGTTTCATCTCAACAGTTCTGACACATGTGTGATCCTTTGAGTTGTGAGCAGATGATGTGTCTGTCACAAGACATTTTTACTTTTCACATTTGGTGAGTGAAATACTTATGTTAAAATATTCTGTTGTAGGTAAGTATCTATTTTCCTAACATCAATTCGCATAAGCCTATGAAATACTGTTCAAGCAGGGTTGGTGACTTTTCATAGAAAGAGAGTAAGATCAGAAAACGGTCACTGAAAATAGTGTGGCACAGATGCTTTTACAGAAAATATCACCTGCAACAACAGTGACGGCTGAGAGAGGAACTTTAGCATACAAAAGCCACTAAAATGAATGCAGATTTGGAGAACATACAGTAATTGATTACAGTGAATAATTAGGCATTATACTTGTAATGGTTTCCTGAGCTGAAAAGACCAAGAGCCGTTTTAAATACTGGTATATAAAAAATGTAATTAATTCTTTTATGGTGATAAAATATTTTTGTTTTCCCCAAAACACTTGTATCAATTTTACTGTAGTTTCATCATGTAACATCATATGCAGTAAGTAGAGTAAAAGAGTTGCAAAGTGTGGTTTTAAATTAAGTTCACGGATAATTTAGAAGGAGCATTATATTCTTCTCCTGTCCTTAATGGCAGGCTCAACTGCACTGATGAAACACAGTCATTGACAGTAAAGCAAAGTCATTAGGAAGCAAATCCCTGATTGAGAATTTTAACTCCATAAATGAGCTGCATAGGTACTTAACCTGGGAACTCTCAGGGTATTTTAAAGCATATTTCCAATTAAATATTTCTTGAGGAACAGTAAGTAGAATGGTACTACATTTTCTTTAGAGTTAATGGGATTATTATTTTTCCTTTGACCTGCATATGTACTCCTGATTGGTAGATGTTTAGAATGTGGGCTGGAGTTCTATAAGTGCAACTTTACAGTTGTCATACACCTTTGAGAAGGGCCACTTGCTCTAGCTGATGTGGCTTTGTGTGAGGAGATTGGACCAGATAATCCCCAGACGTTCTTTCAATCTCAGCTATTCTACGATTTAATAGAATAGAATAGAATAGAATAGAATAGAATAGAATAGAATAGAATAGGAATGATCTTAAGCATTGTGATAGCCCTTTGATTTCATCACTTGTTAAGGTAAGCAGTATAATTAATGGCAAAGCCATTCAGTGATCACACTGGAGGTTCTATCTTCAACTTGAAAACTCCATAAATTTACATTTACATTTATTCCACAAATTATACATTTATTCCACAAATTATACAAGTGGTTCAGTGTTACACATTCGTGGTGGCGAAAAAGCTAAACATAGAAAAAACTAATCCTGTGGTATTTTTAGCAGAGACTTATGTATATGAATATTACCATACCTTGACTTAGCTTTCTTTTCTTATTCTAAAGGATCTCGTCTTCTTCCAGTAACATACCTGGCTGCTGTTCAGCTCCTGATTCTTCAGAATCTGTAGTTCCTTTATAAAAATTTTCTTCCTGTTGAGCTAAATTAGGATCAAACACTTGTTATGATCTATGTCTTTCTTCATAGGACAACCCTGTTTTTAGATATGCAGGTTTTTTGTTTGCCAAAAACTACAGAAGCCCAGATTAGTTCAACTGTTTTAGAATACTATCATATTTTATGCATTCCTTTCAAGAATAAACTAGATTATACTCTATTTCAACACATTTTTAATGTAATTGTATTTCTTAAATATCTTAATAACTACTTTCTTTTAGAGTTATTCCTATTTTTCTAAAAGACACTGATCTGTGAAAATATTATTTCCTCACCTCCCTAATATATACCAGACCAAATATAAAATTGTAATTGCCATGTGATGACCTCAGAAAACCAAAACAACATCCTAACAAAACCTTTACAGGTCAGAAACTCTTCTGTCAGAGTATGCCAAAGTATGAAAATGAAATACCTTGTAGAAATGTGTAATTTCTGTTTATTTTTTAGTTGGAAATTCACAAGAAATTTAATAGCAGGTATTTTTTTAATGTAATACTACTCTATAGTATTCTATTTTGGCATTTTAAGGATATTTCAAATTATTTTTTTTTAGTTGTGAAAAACCAAACAAATACATTTTTAATATTCGAAATTCCTGAAATTCATATTCAGCTATGACCAACTGCATAAATAATATGCCACCTGTTTAAATCTAGTTCAGTATGAAGTGTGTTAGGCCTTTACCTTCTATAGACCAAGTGGGCTAAATAAACTATCATATGATTACATTACTGTTTAGAAGTGTGCCAAAACAACTCTGCACATTTCAGGCTCTAAATTAAAAAACAGCTAACGCATTACTATGAAGAAGGAATGCAGAGGGTGGCTGCCAGACACTGTAATTGACTTCCTCAAGAGACTGATGTATATCAAAATACACCAAAAGTAAAGTCTACGTTAGACATGTTTTGGTCTCCAAGACAGTCACTTGAGCTTTAATTTTCTCTGTCATTATGGCAATGGCAGTTTAATGGCTCAAAACCCTGTCGACCTCTGATGGATCCCGTCTCCATGAAGTATGTCTTGAGGTATAGTAGTCCCAAACCTTAATGATGTCTCTTAATTTTTCCTTTCTTTCAAATAATGGAATGACTGGGACAGCATTTTTGATGAATAATTATAGAAATTTAACTATTTCTGTCTGTCTTCTCCTAAGATAATCATACAGATACTAAATTCAACTTGACTTAAATATGTCTATTATTGTCTCTTTTAAAAATATTTTGCAGAAGTTTCAGGTGATACTTGTTTTCCCCCCATTATTAAAATTTTGTTCTCCTGTTTACTTTTTTAGTACCTACTACTCCTTTTTTTACCAAGGATGGCAAAAATCTGCATATGTTTAAAAAAAGGTAGTATTAAGATTTCCATTTATTATTGCCAAGGTTCAGGCCATACACTTCAAGTTTCAGCAATGAAACCACACTAATATATTTGTATAGACCCTTTTGCTTCCATATGTGAATGTCAAGTCAAAAATGTATTTAAAAAATATATTTGGCAGTTGCTAAGCATTCCGTGGTTTGTTGATTCAAATTCTATGGTCTTTTTATATATCTTGCAGAACTTTAAGAACAATGAGAGGGGGGAAAAAAAAAATTAGTCCTATAACCTAATGCTGAACTTCCATGAGATTTAATGATGCAAAAATACAATATGTCCTTAGATATACAGAATCTTGAGTTCCTAATTGGAAAAATAAACTCCTTGAACATTTCTGAATTTATATTTATAAAATCAGAGGTAATGAAGATATATGTATGCTACTCTTTTTACCCCCTCTGCTTATATCGTATTTAAATTCTTATAATTATTACAAAAAATATATAGTTCTTACAAAGTTGCAATCTTTTTACAGCCATCCACTTCATGTACAGATGTACTCATATGGTCACATAAATATTTCTTAAAAGGTAGTGGACATTTAACACTGTGTAATATAATGTTGTGATGAGTTTACAATATGATTCGTTGTATTTTAAGAGACTCTCCAGATTACCCCATAGAACAAACAGCAGATATGTTAAAATTAATGGCCATAATTTTGTGCTTCAATGGTAATAAATAATGTGTCTTTCAGAGTTTTGTATAAAAGATGTAATCTATTAAAGTTCAATATTTAAGAGAATATAATGGATTATATTCATTATAGTTGATGATTTGAATAAAATGAATTTGATATTCAACTATAATTAATTAAGGTATTTTGACTTGATCAGAATGATAATTATTATTATTTTCCCGCATGAGTTTTCAAATTAGATGAAGATACTAAGGCAACTAAAAGAAACCATTGTTTTCTTTCTGATACTTCTGTTTCTTTGAGCTGCAAGCAAGGCATCCTCATCAGTAAAACATATAAATATTTAAGAAAGACTGATGATGTCATTTGATGTTGTGTTCTTTTTATGCATTGTAATAAGCTTTTATTTTGAAGAAATCTTTCAGTCTATTTACATTTATGGCATAAGAGGTGGAGTTTTCCATAAGGTGTCTAAAACTCTTATAAATAATAAAATCTAAATGGTTAGGCAAAAATATTCTTCTGTCCAAATAGTACATACTGCATTCATTAAACTGGTTTTTTTGTTAAGGTATTTAACAAAGTTATGCAAACCTAAATCCTCAATAATAGTCTTTCCAACATGCAATTATAATTAAAATTAAATTGCAATGATATATTTTTCTGACTGCATTTTTACTTTGACAGATTCAAAATAAAAGATGCAAATATTATTCCTAGTAAATTATATTTACCAGAAAAGTGTAATTTCTTCAGTTAATATATGTAGAAACTGAGTCATAAAAGAATGAAGTTAGTCATGAACACCCATTAATTATTTGTATTATATTAGAAATTTATTAGAAACTTAGTTATGCAAATGTTAGTAAGAGTCAACTTCTGTTTGGGACGTGCAGATAGAGAGGCTTAAGAAGCACAAAGAAACAGTAAGACCTCTTATAGAACATTAAGTATCTTTATATAGGCATTTGTGTAGAGTTATTTAAGTACTGACTATATCCCTCTAGTGTAAATTTCAAGCTCTGTTTTTGGTATTTTTCTTGTTTCAGGATATTTTAAAACTGAAACCTTTACTATGTTTAGGTAAAACCTGTAATTGCATTATCTCCTGTGCTGAAATGAAAATGCCTCCTGAAGTCAGTATTTTGATGTAAGCCCATCAGTTGCCTGAATTTAATGATTGCAGGGTGTGGTTACTGTATACAGCTGAAGTCATATTATTTCTTCAATGAGACCAGAGAATACTTTCATGAACATATATTGCTGTCATGAATTTTTGGGAAAAAAGGTGTGATCGACTTTGACCAGCTTCATACACAAGTGACACAGCAAATCTCTCACTCACACAGGCTGGGAATAAGAAAATTACAAAACCCCTATTTTGACTGATGTTGCCTTTTAAAGTCATTTTCAGCAAACTGTTTATAGATGCACCTGACCCTTTTTCTTTCTTCTTTTCTTAAGCATTTTTTTATTGAGAAAAAGATATACCACAGCTTTGAAAAAACCGTATATTCAAAAGAAAAGCATATCAATAACGAGTATTATCAGCTCAAGGGGCACATAAACTCATAGGTCTGTAAGTAGATAGTGTGTAAAGTATAGCAGAAGTAATAGTATTCTAATCTGCCTCATTCAATTCCTAAATCAGATATAAGAAGACCTATTATATGCTGTGCATTAAAGATTTCAAAATCAATACACCTTAGCTTTCTGAAACTGCTGCATTTATATGGCCAGAAGTGATATTATTTTAGGGCTTCATCCTGCAATCATGTATAAATACAATTTTTGCAATGAGTTTCCTGAGAGCAGGATTCAGCACAGATTTGAGCACCATCTCCTTGCAATTTCATGTGCTTTTAATAATAAATACTGAATGTTTTCCACAGTTGTATTCAGTGTTGATAACAGGTAAAGACAGAAGTAGAAAAAAAAATTGTGAATAGCACATTATTGTGACTCTGAATGTTGATTTGAATAAATCAAACTATATTCTGAGCTGATATTTTTCCATCAGAACTCCCACTCCTGTGCTGGAAACCCTGTGATGGAAGTAGAAAATGATAAAAAGATATCTCCATAGCCATACTTGAAGCTTTAGAGCCCTGGGTTATTTCTTTTGTTTTGTTTGGATTTTGTAGTTTTTTTCCCTGGGGAAGAGATATTTAAAAAATGACTCCTGGATAGATATGAAAGAAAAAAATTCTCCTTCATGTTGCTGAGGAGCAGGTACTGTTTACGCATGTCTTCTCAGAGACTTTTCAGTCAGTGCTTTATGAATGACCCCCACATGCTCTTTCGATGTTGTCCTCTGTTCCAAACTAGTGAACTAAAGGATGGAGCCTAACTCAATTTGTTTTGTTCTTGTTTAGTTCGAGGCAAAGATTTAAAAACTGTTTTGAATTATATTGTCCTCAGAGCCGTTGCTCCCAGACACATTGCTGTCAGGTCTGTCAAAAAAGTATTCATAAGTATCAGTGTATATTGATATCTGGATGCCAGATTAAGAATGTCAGGGAATTAGTAAGAGTAATAACCTCTCTTGAATTTCTTTGGTGATAAGTAGCTTGATCAGACTTATGACAAATACTAGTGTAAAATGCCTGACCTGATGCAGTCTTAGTGAAACTTATTAGATAGTGTTTGTTTCGGGTTATTTTGGGGGTCGGGTTTGGTTTGGGGGAATTTTTTTGTTTGTTTTTTCCTTTTGCTTTTGTTTTTTGTTTTAAGTAGGTACAATTTTTTGAAATTTATTTTATTTTCGTACAGAGTGCACTCATTATCTGGATCCAAACATTCTCTTAAACAATGGATATTACCAGTGGCTCCTCCTGCCTGAAGGACACCATAAAAATAGTTCAGATTTTATAAATATCAACCTCAAAGTACAGGATGTCTTGTTCACAGATTTATGGCCCAGAAAGACGGACATGATGTAATGGGCAACACAAATGGTGATATCATTACGTAACAACATACCTGATGATACCATACACCTCTGTCAGGGACACTGATACCTGCTGAATTCAGCAGGTAACAATATCTCTTGTCCACCTTCAATTTTGCCATATTTCAAAGAAAACAAAATTTAATGGGTGTGATAATTATTTTGTGACTTTTAAGAAGACAATTTACCCTGTACCCCTATTTAATAAACAGGATCAGAGGAGTTAATCATAGTTTTTCAGTACTTCTCAGCAGCATAGACAATTTTGTTTTAATTTAATTTTAAAGGATCATCTTTTCATTTTAATATTCAGCAATCAAATTTCCTTCAATGAAATAATAAAAGAAATTCCTAGAAGCATCCCCTGGTGTGATGAGAACGGAGGAGGTGAATTGGTCCAGTTTATGCATGCTTTAAAGTGTCCTTTCAGAAATACCTTAGTAAGAAAGATATATATTATCACTAGAAATCCTTCTGCTTTTAGACAAATTATAGCAGGGATTTTCGGAATGCTTAATTATTGTATCTGTTGTCAGCTCTTTCCATTGATTATTTTCTGAGAAACAGGATTGTTAGAGAAATCTGTCTAAAGTAGAAAGTTGCACGGGATAAAAAACTCATGCATCTTCAAAGAGTACAAATAAGAAGATCACATGATATATGCTAGAAATGAGTTTTAAGAAAAAAGTTTTGTCAGAAGGTGCACATTACAGACTCTTTTTTTTTTTTTTTTTTTTGGAAAAAGTTAAAAAA
>VXBT01001887.1:1791-22094 GCA_013400235.1 Oriolus oriolus
CAAACCCAATATTATGTTTCAATACAACTGATAAATGAGACCAATAAAAAAAGTTTCTTCCAAGAAAAGTGTTTTTTTTATTTCAGCAATCTTGTAAATTGTGGTGAGCTGAACACCTCCCAAAGCAGAATTATGTGAAATATTTGTACCTTGATCTTCAACTGATTACACAGTCTGTGACAGTAAAATATGAAAATAACTGAAATTTCTTTCATCTGTGACAGTAAGAGAAGAAATAAATTAGAATTTCTTTCATGGAACTCGCTGAATGACTGGCAACTGTACATAATGCCATCATACACAGTATCAAAACAAAGGTACCATGGATCAACAAGAAAATACTCTTTAGTCATGACGTGAATTTTCTGGTTTGTTTAGGAGCCAGATTCCATCATGCCTTAGAATTGAAAATCAGGGGGCAAATCAGGTGAGGCCTTAGCATGAACCGTACCTAGTGACAAAACCTCACTGAAGAATTTTGTCTCTTGTCATCTGAAGACTGTCATATTAACGACAATTATATAGAATGCAGAAGCTGATAGTTTCCATTCTCAATGCAAAAGGCTGGACAAAAGTCAGAACTGTAAAACTGTAAAAATCTTTGATCTTTCACAATCAAAACTTATACTACCAACCAGTAACAACAAACGAGCACATCAAACCAGCTCCTCAGAAGGCACTGGCTGACATGGACATTCTCTGCCAGCAGCTAGTGAGGTGCCAGCTACTGCGCCTACCAAGTGAGATGCACTGCTGCAAAGAACTTCTGTTCAGACAAATTATCTTTCTCCAAAGAAGCACTCTTTCACCAGATAATTTTGCTACCTGTTGAGCACCATTACCTGTATCAGAAACACAGCCCCCACCCACCCACCCCCCCGCCAGCTTTGTCTTTAGGCAGGTACCAAGCTCAAAACTAAGGCACTACAAAATGGACTGAACTCAAAATGCAAGGATTTTCTTACTTTGTGTATGTCTGGTGGTTTCATTTTATTTTTAACTAGCCCCATCAAAAACAAAGTTTCTGAAAATTCTTAAAGCACAGGAAAAAATTGATGCAAAAAAATTGCACCTGAAACTTATCTGGAGTGGTTTCCTGGCTCTAAGTCTCAATCTTTTAATAAGGAAGAAGAAAATGGTTTCTAATAAATGTATGGAAAGTATTGTATTTGTAGAATTCATTTAGCAAGCCTAAATTATTTTACTGTTCATAATGACAAGTACCCCTAAGTAACTGACTGACTTCTGATATATGTGAAATGAATAATATTTCTAAGATATTTTCCATTTTAAAATTGTCATTAAAATGGAGTGGGAGACTAAAGGAAAAATAAAAGGCACCGATATTGCTGATATAAGTACAGGAAAGTCAAATCCACAGTGCTCAGAAAAAGGATGATGCTAAAGACATAATGATGATGTGTAGGATATTCAGGTTCTGAGAAATAAGCCTGTAAAATCAATATGATACATCTATGCATGTGATTCTAACGAGGTAGCAAAGAATAATATGAGAAGTCTTCATGAACTTCGTATTACCATCAGAACTGCCAATATTAAAAGTGTGGAAATATTTCAAATTGAATATATTATTTACAGAAAGGATTTTCCTAGACTTTACAGGACAGTATTTAAAATGTTGGGTTTAATGTTTTTACTGTTCATTTTATGATACACTATGTAGACTTTTCCATTTTGAGTATGGGAGTAATGTGCATTGTATGTTCAATGAAAAAGTAAAAATGAAAAGGCAAGGACAGGAGAGCAACAAAAAAAGACAGAAAAAACCAGGTTTTCCCATTTGTGCCTCTGTATCATACCTATTTTTATTTGCTGGGTCTTGACATTTACATCCAACCACCAGTAACAGGGTTTCACTTGTTTCCATATCTTTCTAACTTTTAAAAACATTTTAATAGTATTTTCAAGCAATATAGGTGCCTTGAGCTGATTGAAAATTATCCCAAATTGAGAATATTTACTCTGTTTATAAAACCATGACTTTTCCTAACCTAGTCAAAGAAAAAAAAAAAATCAAATTCCTGCTTTTAGAGAGCTCTAATATACCTTCCTGGACTAGCAATACTGTTTTAGAGGTTATTAGGTCACATATCCCAGAGCAGTGGTGGCTTTGCTCTGATTTTCTCCAGTTATTTTAATGTCAGGCTAATAAAGTCTTGTCTGTGAATTTTTCTGTAGTATTTTGAGAACTTCAGTAACTCTTGTTTCCATCATAAGAACTCTGCAACTATTTTGCCTATCAGTTCCATCAAATTCCTTCCTTGTGGGTAGCTAGAATACGACCGTAACAGCTGTACCTGTCCCTCAACATTCCTCACAAGTAATCACAGTTTTATAGCTCCTGATTTCGTTAAGATAAGAAGCAGGCAGTATATCAGATATAAAGTGTTAATGCAAGATTTTTTTTTAAAGAATGTTTTCAGAAAGTGACTGACTTTTTAAAGAAGTTCCAGTAAGGAGTGTCTTCTACTAAAACTTCATTTATGAAATATGTAAAGTCCACTGAGGTCCCAAAAATCAGAGAGCACTGCCATTTCCTTGCTCTCCTAGAAAGAGACTTCAGATAAAGACATAGTGACAGAATAACCACTGTCACTGCAGACATCAGGCAACCATCATTAGACAGTTTCCCCAGAGTATTCTTCGTGAACCTACTCATATCACCTGTGTTGTGCAGTGTTTACTCATTTTAACCTCTACATTAATTTCTGCTTTACTTGGACGCTCTCCAATTAGTGTAACATTTTCATTATCTGTGAATAAATTTTCTGAAAAAAAAATTCACATAACTATGCAAGGAACAAATCACATCTGGCAGACTTCTCAAAGTTAAAAGTCTGGAAGGTACTTAACATTTTTTATTAAAAAGTACACGTTATGTATTTAATGCTTAATTTATGTATTTAAATACATCATTCAAGTTCAGTCTCAGAATTGATAATGCTGAATTTAGCTGAAAATAGCATTTCACTAAACTACACTGCTGGAATCAGCAACCTGCAAGTAACAAATATAATTTAAATAGCTGCCAGCAATCTTCATAAAGAATGCCTAAAACAGGAGTCACACAATTTCTGAAGGTCCAGCATACTTTAAAAAAGCACTTGAGGCACAGTCACTCTGTATTTGCAAAATACTGCAGCATGCTCATCAAGAAAAATCACTTATCCATGACAAAATTTGAGACATTTCAATGCCAGAAGTACAAAACCACATAGGAGGTGAGACTTGAAGAGGTTATACCCCTTAAACTGCTTTAACATCTAGTTTAGTACTTCATTGGAAATGTTTTGTTACCCACTAAGTTTACAGTTTCTGAGTGAGTTATGTAAACTCATTCAGTAAATTCCAGCACTACAACAGAACCAGTGTCTCAAGACAGTGCACGCACTGCAATAGTGAGTAACTTTTGCCTTCACTTGAAATACCAGGAAAATTCATCTGATTCCCTTCTAAGATCAGACAGCTGAAACAATGTTAACCTGTACCCCAAGCACGAACATAAATTTGGTACCCAGTGGCACAAGATTTGGTCACTTCACAAATATCTGCATCTGTGACACAGTGTCAAAGAGAAATTTGAGAAGCTTACAAAGAATGCACCAAGCCTCAGCCCAAAAAATTATGATTGCCCAGAACACACGAGAAAGTATCCACTTCACCAATAGTACTGGACTGAAGTGGCCTGAAGTCAAAATAACACCTCATTTTAAAACAATCTTTGTTCCTCTGACGCAAAAACTACAGAGGTTTCACTTCACTTGCTCAGCTGCAGTGATCTCAGAACAGTAGTCCTCCATGCATGGGCTGGAGGTTCAATATATCATAAAAAACCCAGTGATTGGAAAAACTAAAAAAAGGAGGGGAAATGTTACCTGTAGAAGGACAGAACAGATCTCTTTCACAAACTCTGCAGGAGAAGGACAACTAATTGACTAGATGACTGTCAAAATAATTCACCTGGGTCTTTCTTAAGCATACATAAGGCATTACACATAGGCACAAAATTTAACTTTACTTATCTAAAACCATTCTAGACTGTATAGTTATTGCCTTCAGGTCCTGAATCCTATATAAAAGTATTATGTCTCTTAAGTTTACACATACAAGACTTTAAATACATGAAGCTCCACTGCTCTTACTCTTCAAAAGGCATGAATGGCTTTTAAAACCATGAAATCTTTTCATTCATGTTCGGTAAGTAGTTTTTTCTGTGGGTTTTTGAATATTTTAAGCTTTTTTTAAAAATCACCCTCATGATCATAGCATGCAGATCATGTACTAGTATACTGAACCCCTTCACAAAAAAACCCCGAACGTACTTTGCTGTGCTTGCTTTCTCATCTTCCCATCCTAAAAAGAAAACTGTAACGCTGCAATATTTTATTCTGATCGAATTGATAGTCTTGTTCTGGTTTTTTTAAAACTCAAAATCAACACATTTCGCAATTCATCTTCATAGCGAGGAAGGAAAACTTCAGAATGCACCTTGGCCTACAAATTGCAGAGGTTTGCAATAGTCTTCAATAGCTGCAAGAGTTCACTGGACATCCTAAAAAAACTGTTGGCTAGGATTTATGGTCAGGAAACAAAAGCTGCCAACTACAGTCTTTAGCGCCGAAAATTCAGACATTAAACTGAAGTCACTTAGCACCTTAAAGAAAATGGCTGAGACCTAATATTTTACTATGAATTTTATTGGAGAGTAGTGGATGAGGAGACAAGCAGATGCTGACCAAGTAACTGATCTGGAGGAAAGTGCTTCAATATTTTTATTCAACAGTCCTGAAATATTGATATATGCATAAGATTAATTACAGAACTCTCTTCTATATGTTGACAGTAGAGCAAATAACCCTAATCCAGATGGGGCTCAAATTCCTAACCAAGGAGAGAGGCCAAAAGATGTTATTCCCAGATTCCACTATTGGCAGTTTCCTCATTAAAGGTAAGTACTGTCTGTACTAAGGACCAAAAATAAGTACCAAAGGGAAACATCCAGCAAAGAAAACTGACGGATAGAGAGAAATGCTTCCTATTGCCTGCTTGAAGCCATCGCCTTGTTCTGCTTTAACTTTAGGCATCTTTCTTTTGCCAGAGCTCTGACTACTCACATATAGGGTTAAAAATGGTAAAATTATGGGGTAACATTTGAATCAGGTAGTGGCCACCTGTGTATTGTTGACTCTGTGTCTACAGTATTTGTTTTGAATTTGCCTAGGAGCTGCCTTCAGAGGTCAGAAGACAGCTGATTCTTGTTTGAATCAGATACTGAGAACCCAAGAAGCAGGAAAGTGGTTTTCCATCACTGAATATACTCTTCCAATTTAAGCATTTTGTATCCTATGTGCTCATCACCTCTCTTAGGTGAGAAAGCAGTATCTCCTAGTCACCAGTCCTAGAGAAGCCCAGGAAACCCAGAACATCATCCCCCCTCATTTTCAGTATGATGGTTTTGCAAGCATTCTGGTCAGGATTAAGACAGCACAAAGTCAGTTTACAGTAAAATAGGTAGCTTCCCATAAACGTATCCAAATTTCTTTGTGTTGGTCAAACCTCTGAACATTTGATCCACTGGTCATAAATGGTATCAGTTACTCACAAGTTTTTTTCATGTACTATCAAAGACGTGCCAGGTAATTACAGATTTTTGAATCAAGAGTCACTTAAGGTCTCCAGAATTTACACACAAACTAAAAGACTGAACCCCAGGAATCCCAATATACTCCTCAGATGTGAATGTATGCAAAGCATATCCACACATTCATTTCTTAAGCATTATTTTGAAGTTTTCTGAATTGAACAGTAACAGTAAAGGCTTACTTCAGTAATAACATAAAATGAAACAACTAAACAAGCCACAAACCAAATGATATGAGCTGAAATCAAATTATTTCAAAGTAAGGATTTGTATAATCAAAATTCTCTACATAACTTCAACCAAAAGTTTCTGGCAGCATTCCCACACTGCTATTTTCATAGAAATTTCCATATACAAACAAATTACTACTAGAAAAGCAGGCAAAATTCAGTTCTAAGGTTAGCTGAAGTTTGGCAACTACAGAATTTCAATGCATATAACCACTAAAAAAGTGCAAATTCCTTGTAAACACTGTCCCTAAGACGAATAAACAAAATTATGTTCAAACATTTCAACAGCAGCTGGATTTTTGGCCTGTTGAGGAGTCCTTAGTATGTTCTGCACAACTCTCAGATCCCAAAGTGTAAAAAATATTAGGTAAATGAGTTTAAAAAGAAGCGCTTTCCCTTCTGGAAGCACTTCATGCGCAAGAGTAAACTTGGGGTCTATTCCTGCTATAAGCCCTCTGGAGTGTTAATAGCTGGCTTTGATATGACACTCACACAAAAAAAGATTCTACTACTTGCATTTTATCAGTTCATCCTTAGGGGAGAAAGCTATTTACGGTGCCTACCTGCTGGATAGCACAACTTTTTTTTTTTTTTGCACACGTGATTATCTGAAAATAAAATCTTCATCTCTGTCTATGTGTATGTATGCATACAGTTACTCCCCTACAGACAGATACACATCCTGTAAGTTAGCACAGGTCTTTGTTTAAAGAACAATGAACTACAGCAGGCATTAGGAAGGGTAAAAAGCAGTAAGAATGAGAGCCAGCACGAAGACAAATCTGTCTGCAAGCACTGGCTTGTACCACCTACTCTAGTTCAAGTCACAGCACAAGACTCAGTACTTTGGACTGCAGAACAGGAAAAGACCAGTCTAAACATCAAAGACTGCATCTCATAACCCTAATACTGGTACAGAACTGTGAGCCATCATGCTTAGATAGGCCTGAAAAACACTGAAATCTCAAATTCCTTCTTTTGTACAAACAGGATAAACAATAAGCGGAAAAAGAGAAAACCAAACAATCCTAGAAAAAGGAGAGGTGTTATCTAAGTACTTCTCTCTACTTATTACTACATCAATTCAAATTCAAATATAAAATCAATTTATTTTGAAAGCAATTATGTATTAGGATTAGTGCTATTTATTACTGCAGTTCGTCAGCTAAACTAAAATTAAAAATTCACAGTGGATTCCCCAACATTCATGTTTGTTCAAAATTACTGGCACCAGCAAAATCCACACATTTGTGTATAAACGCAAACTGATTTCAATTGTTTGTAACCACAGGACATTCTCCTCTGATTCTTAGCTTCTCTTTTCAGACATGGAAGGCCAGTACATCACTCACTGCACCGACATTTGCAGCTCCCTGAAACAAGGGACACGCTTCATTTTGTTTAGACATACTGCCTCAAAAATAGAGGGGGTGGAAGGGTGTTTGTAGAATTTCTAAGGGTACAGTTTCATGGCTGTGTCAGTCAATCCAAATCTGCCAGATCTGTCCCTCCATTATGCTAGCATGTATGTGGCTGATAAGTGACACTACTGGAAATTCCCCTTTCCTGCCCAGGTTATTTTTCAGATATATCTGCTTCTGGAAGCAGCCCATTACACGGCTGTAAAAATGACAGGGGAGGGTGAGACTACTTCAGCCCAATCTCAGGGTGAAGTTTAATGACTTAAAAGTTGATTTAGTAAGGTCAAACCCTATGAATACAGTGCTCCAAATTAAGCTGTCACGGCAAGTAACAGTTCACCCCGATATTGTCATAGAGCTTCTGTCAAAGCGAGGAGGGGGTAGTAGGTGACTGCGCAAGTCACGCTGATCCAAGTGAAAACTTACCTGGAAAAAGGTAAGTGCTTTTGAATAGGATGACTTCCACAATCCAGTATCCTGCAAGCCACAGATACATCTGGATTGGCATGGGGAAAACTACGGCCCACAAGTAGCAAGAGTATTTAACCGGCTCAAAATGCTGGCTTTGGTGTTTGTGCTTCCATACACCAGGGCTTGATTCAGGGCAATCCTCTACCTACTGGTATAGCAACTCCATCCTTTCCAACTATACTAGTTTTCCCCCCTTTCCCTACAATCACTATGTGCCTCTAGTCCTTACTTTTTCTCCTCTTATTCTTCACAAACTTGATTTGTTTCTATGACTTTAAGAGTGCTGGTGACACAAATAAGGAAAATTCCTTTGAACCATTATTCTTCCTGAACAGCAGTGGCAGCAGCAGTGAAAACGAGCAACTGTTTCTTCAGTAGCAGCATCAACCTAAAAGCACTCAAAAGTAGTCAGATACAACAGTGCCAGAATGACAAGCTTCCAGAACACAATTCTGGCAGACTATAAAGAGAACTAGATTATTTGTTTTTTTGATTTTATTTTTTAGATAAACTAAATTGATTTTGACTATGTTAGAACACCCACTATGCAGGTCAGCTCAGATTACTAAACTGACTGCAATACTCTACAAAACGAATCTGTCATTACTTACTCCTTCACCTTTTTACCTTCCTGATTAAATTATTTTTGCCCATAGCTTTTTCAACAGAAGCTTGATAAAGATGATGAAAAATAATAGGAAAACTCTCAACAAATCTTCCAGAAACACTAACTAACACTGTCTTAATTTCTAAAATTTTGAGGCTAGTTTAAAAATTAATTTTCTGGGGATGTTGCATGATGTCAGGCTTTTAACTGAAGTGTTGAGAGGCATCAATTCAGATATTGTACAGAAACAAATGCACAACAGCCCTCATACAGACTGAAAGTGGAGTAACTCTGAGGAGTCCCAAGACAGTGTGATTTAGGGCACAGCTCCACAGTATGAATTCTCAGGAGGCAGAGACTGTGAGAGAGAGTCCCTCAAGGCGTTTCTCAAACCAGCTTCACAGCTAGATGAAAATCTAATGGAGAGCTCCATCCTCACAGACATACACAGGTATAAGAAACCAATTTTAGCATCAGGCACGAAGTGACACACAGAGCTTCAATTCTAAGACGAGTATTCTTTAATCTATGTAGCATATCCAACTCAGACCAGAATCTAAAACTTCCTAAACTAAGAACAGCATCTAAAAATGTCAAAGTGAAACAAAATTAAATGGCAGCTTTTAAAGCCGTAACCTGACTGAAGGTGATTTAACCTTTAAAGGGAAACAGGCTAGTACTGAAAGACTGTAACTTTGGAAAACCTTACACACCACCCTAGCTTTCCCAGTTGAGCTTTAGAAACAGACATTAAGCTTGGGTTTTACTCTCATTTCAAAGCGATTTTTTTAGCGTCTTATTTTCTACTGACCTACTTCCAGTTCTATTAACGTGTATATATTCTACAAAGATATAGTTTTTGTGCTTGGTGAACCCTCCGTTTCCTAAAGCAAAATTCTCATGATTTTACAGCAGTCTAGACTACCAGTTTCAAGTGGAACAAAGCTGGAATCTTATTTCCAGATTTCCCAATTTCCCTTCAGCTAGAGTTATGCCTACTTTCATAGTCTACATACATTTTCTAAGAAAAAAATGTTACTAACAGCTCACAAATGCAACTCCTAGACCTTCATTTAGTGACTTCACATTAGGAAAAACAGTACTTCTTGCCACTGATATTCTACTGGTAACAGCAGAAGTAGGAGCTTTTGCAAAGAGATGGATTAGAATTTTTTAGGAATAATGGTACATGCCAACTACATTTATAAAGGATGACTGAATTAGGCATTTAAATAAGCATGTATTTTCAGGGAAAAAAGCTTTAAAGCTGCCTTGCATTTCTTCGTTTGCCTTGTAGGTGAATGAATGTTAACTCTGCAGCACTTCAGTAATGAGAAAGAAACACCTGTCAAAACCCACACATGCAGGGCCACTTTTTCGATCTCTCCCAGATCACTGATTAGTTTTTACCATCATAACAAAGCACTGAGTTTACTTGCTTTATTCTTATTACTGCAACAGCTTAAGAATTAAACTTCCCTTCATGTACTCCATAACACGTTGTGCCATTGTGCAAACAAAGCAGCATAATTTCTGAATTATTCCTCTTCACTACCTCATGTAAACAAAGTTCAAAAAAAAAAAATTTCCTTTATGACTGACAGGAATAAGGCCCACAGAAAGGCACTGCTGTCAAATTTAAGTGACTGAATATCAGGGTTTACACTCTAAAAGCACAAGAAAAACCAATTTTTATATTCCACAAAATTTACTTTCAAATAATTCCCTACTAAATTATGAATAGCTTGATTAAATTTCAGTAATGAGTGTATTACAGAGAACCGTTACTGCATTTGGATAATTAAGTACACGCATGTATTTTCAAATGGTACCAGAAGAAAAGCACAGTTAAAACACACAGTTGTATTAAAATAACAGGATTTACCATATTTTGACTACCCTATGGACCAAAAGACAGTAAAAAATTTAAGGTGAAATAAGCAACCACATCTTCCTTACATTGAATTTGTAACATAAGTCAATTAGCTTATTTTTTTCAAGGAACAACTTACTATAACAAATTTCTTTTCACATCCACATCACTCTTGGCATCATCGTAACACTCATTTTGCAAAATTTCTTTATATTAATCACTGCCTAAGTTCAACTATAGTTTCATTGCACACATTCTGCTTCAGCATTTGTACCATAATCTTGATTCTAAGTAGCCAGAAAAACCTGAAAAAGCTAATTACGTAAAAAAACCACTACAGAAAACATCAACTAAAGAACTTACTGTTTGTCTTTTGAGATTTTAAACTACTTTTGAGTGATTTGGGTTTTGTTGGGTTTTTAGGTTGGCTTTTTTTATTACCGCTTTACCCTTTCAGTAATACCATATTGCATAAACAATTTCCATCAAGAAATACACAATACAGGTATCATATTCAGTTGTTAAAAACCACCACTTTTAAGTTTAAAAACTAGTAATATTCTTGAACACCATGAACCACCCACTACCAGTTTGTGGATTAAGAGAGTATTAAAAAGTTTGTGTGTTTTATTTTACTTGTTTATCTCCTGTACTGTTGCTATGTGAAATTGATTTTATCATAGGCAGCAAAACAGCCACTGGCAGGTTTCCAACAGATCTCTTCCCCATTACTCTCAGGGAGCTGCTGCATCCCTTGCTCTCATCCTCCTGCGTTACCTGCCCACTCTCCTTTGGGTGTCCAGAAGGCTGAGGAGGGGGCAGCAGATCCCCCAAAATATTTGAAACACACATTAAATAATTAGTTACATTTATTCCAGCTAGCACATGGGCTGCTGCCTTTTGAAATGTTTGAAGCGCTGTGTCCATGTTCCTTTGTGTAAACAGAATTCAAATGTCTTTATTCTGCTCTGCACCAATTAGACAAATGTTCCATCACTGAAACCTCTGTCCAACTGCCAGGAAGTTCTGAAATAATGTAACTTCAGGGAAGATCAGTAACAAAGAAATTAAACTTATTTCATTAGAAAAGTAAGGTAAAAACATTTTTCCAGGCAAAGTTCTATCACATATACAAAGTAAACTGAGACCCACAAATGTTTCCCTCCAGTTTCTGAGAGACTGATTCTTGGGTACTTAGAACAACAGTAAGGAAATTTTCAGAGTAAGCACAAATTTACAGCTGGTCTTTCAATCGGCTTTCACATTAGATGCACTGATAAAAAAGTTTTAAGATCAGTACATTACATAATATGGAAAAAATATTGTAAACCTGCAGATGTTAAGCTATTTCCTCATGGTCAATCAGGTTATTTCCCCAGATAGCCATAAGAAAGACAACAATTGCAGAGGAAAGGAAATTCTTTAGTGACTGCAAGCAAATTCTAATACTACTAAGTACTCATCTAGCTACTTTTTAAGCATATGCATTTTTCAGGTGCTGTAGACACCAAAGAACGGTGTGTGGGAAAACTCCAGAAATAACTGACTTCTCCAAAATCCTTTAAAAAACTGTTCTTTCTTCTTCTCTTTCATCTTCAATATCTGTATCTGTTCAAAAATTACTGGTAAATGGAACAGACATGTCTCTTTAATGCTTATGAATGCATTTTGCCAGTAAAAAACTTTTTCTCTGTTTCAGTAGTCTGGAAAAAATGATAAATCTCGTGGAGATAGATGTCATAATCTCTAATATTAGAAACTAAAGACATGAGGCCTAAAATGTTAGTGACTTCCAAACTGTATTCCAGCAAAACGTGACAGGCTGTACTCACGGAAGACAATAGAGTACCATTAAGATTAGGTAATATAATTGAATGACTAGAAAGAAAACAGGAACTCACTTGAGAGTAAGACATTAAAAGCCTTCACAGTAAATTCAAAAGAATTTTTCCCCCACTGCGGCCACAAAACTGATCCTAACACTGAAGCTCTGAAACCTCCATCAGATAAGTATGTATCTTCTTTGTTGCATAAATAAAATGTACATTTAGAATATCTCCGTGCTATCCAGGTACCAGAAATTTTTCAATCTTCATTCCTAGAGCAGAAACTACATTGTGCCAATTTTATCTTTGTTTATCCTTAGCAGTATTTCATCACGCTTAAGAGACCTTTACAACAGCCAAATTCTGACGCCAGCACAGCAGTGGGAATACAGTTCATTAGTTTACTGCAGCTGCAAAGCCAGCAAACACACATTGCTTTGAGTGACACCAACAATAAGCACGTGTTTTAGATTTCTAGGTAACGGTGGGGATTAACAAGATATTGCAGCCTGGAAAAAAACCCTCAGATACGAAGAATGTTTAACAGAGACTGGGGATTAGACAAAAGTCTGGTTTCTTTAACTCCCAAAAAGGCTAAATGACTATAATATATACCGTGAACCAAGGATTTGCTATTTTGTCTGTTGTTTTTCCTTTTCATAGCAGATGATGCACATTGACATTAAGCAGACAAAATAGCATGAATTGATTCAAGTAGACAAGGAAGAAGAGTAACCACATATATGCTTGATTTCCCTTTCTATCAATCATCTCCATATTACTGTCTAAAAGCCCAAGGATAGTTTCTCTTTCACTTCATGTCACTGGTAAGAGATTAACACTTCCTTTATGAGTCTTTGAGCACAGCTAAGGCTCCTGCTGTTCTGCAAACTTAGGCATACAAACTCCTCATAAGAATGCAGTATGTAATGGATTTTGTATCCAAACTTTATTTAAAATACTCAAATTCACAAAAAGTCTCCCACGTTATGTACATAAAAATGCATACTGACTAGCACATCCACCTAAAGTGATATATATGACTAAATCACGTCACTTATACTGAAGACAACATCAGTAGAGCTCTGGTCTGCCACAGGCTTCCAGTATGCCCCTAAGTAATATTTAGCCTTCATCAGTTTGTTTCAGCTTTAGAAGAGGGGGACAAACCCAGAAATTTGTAATTTACTATTATCACAACAACACTTATCTCTTTTCCAAGGCAAATAATCCCGTATTCCTCAAATTTCAATCAGTCTTTGTAATACTAATGTTAATGCAGTACTTGGTAAGTGATGACACACACACTCACAAAAGGGAACACCATAACCAAAACCTTGGAGCCATTACTTGGTTCCGTTCACATTACAAAACCTTTTCCAGAGCTAATCAAAGACCACCTTTCTTATTCACTGAAGCTGGAACACTTGCATGCCAGCCTCCCACCTGTTACAACGTTTCTATACAATGCCTGTTAAACAGCCTGTAACACAGCTTTCACAGAAAACATTAGTCATTTTCTGGGTTTTTCAGGACAAATGATGAGGCCTGATTTACAGAAGCCCTGGGCACTCAGAAATGTAACTGAAATCAAAGAAACTTGCAGTCTGAACATATAAAGTGAACAGAATGCACTTCCCTTCA
This sequence comes from Oriolus oriolus, assembly GCA_013400235.1. Taxonomy (NCBI): domain Eukaryota; kingdom Metazoa; phylum Chordata; class Aves; order Passeriformes; family Corvidae; genus Oriolus; species Oriolus oriolus. The sequence goes on from VXBT01001887.1 coordinate 15,526, forward strand.
GAAGTCACTTCACAATTTAGAAATACCAAATCAGGCATATGAAGCCAACTTGTCCTTCTGGTATTGGGGCTTGTTTTTTCCCTTCTCAGTAACTCTTCAGTTCCCCCTCTTTTTAACTGCGATTAACATCATGCAGTCACCTCACAAAAAAGTATTAGTGAAAGAACAAGATTAAAAATTCTTTGAGGTTTATAGTAGAACAAATGAGGCCATAAAGACTTCTGAACTGCTCTGTCCATTTCAGCGGTCAGACATCAGAAGTTATCACTTCTAATTCAGCAACCTTTTGGGTTTTTCCCAACTTTCAAATGGGAGCTTTTTTTTTCCATAATACATTTATTTTAGTGTTGCTGGGAAACTATTAGAATAATACTATATATGTGAAATTGCCATTAATTACTGATGCACTTGTAACAAAAGAAAATTATCAGATAAAAAAACAAAGGGCATCATCATCAATCAGCTTGAAATTCAGTAACATCTGGGCAAACTTGGTAAGCCTGCATGGTCTGTTCCTCTAAGGACTGACAAAATTGGGACATTTACAAAGCAATTGGTTAATATTCCATTGGAAAAAAAAATCAGAACACAATTTCTTCTTCTCTGACTAGTGGCCTGTCCTAGTTAATGAAAAACTTGATTGTTACAAGACTCAAACTAATTAAAAAGATTAAACTATGAGCAAAATCAAATTAAAAATTCGGCTTTAGGCTTATGTGGCCAGCAATAGCTCAAGAACATTGCAACTGCAGTCTACAGTTAAATACAATTAATGAAAGCTTTAAAATTGTTAGAATAATTAACTGTGGATGATTTCTGTAACCTGGCTACATGACCTCTACAAAATTACTTACAATTCTTAAATATAAGCACGTAAATACATGCAAGTCACCCATGTCATCTAAGTCTTGCCAGCAAAGAGCACTTATTAGTTAATATACTATCCAACCCACTTAATATGTATATACCTTTTCCCCTCAAACATATCAAATCCTTGTGGGTGACACAACAGATTTTCTTCTAACAGATGATCTTTTAATTTGTATTTTTTAGTCTTGTTTAGAGTAGCTACCTAGGTAAAAGCCAGGTCAGATCAAAGGTCCATCTAACTACACAACCTCAGAGAGCGGCCATTAACTTATGCAGAAATACCAGGGTTAGTTAAGAATAACGTTTTTTCCCTCTCACATAACTACAGTCTACTCCAAAACATTTAAGTAGCAACAAGCAACCTTCCTCAATTTTCACATGATGTAACAGATGCCTAAAAAAACACCTGTGCACGATATGACAAATTATTAGCATTAGCTATTTCTAGTGGTATGAAGACAGAGACATAACAGGCCAAACTACAAAGAGGCCAATATCTAATAACCAGAGGAACATGCAGAAAGACAGTGGAAAGAAGGAGAGGGAGAGTTTGTTTCGTTCCAACACAAACACATATAAGATAACTAAGAAATGCCAAGGGACAAGATAGGGAAGACTTCAAGGCACATCTGGACTGCTAACCTCTTCAGATGATCACAAGCTAGGCCTTGGGGTGGGGACGGCAGGTGGAGAATTGAAGAGAGGATGAAAGGGTGTGGGGGGCACTGAAATCAAAAGCGACTTTCTCAGCAAATGCCTTGCCAAACTGTCACCATGGGAAAAAGAACAAGACTATTGGACTGATTGAAAAACAAAAGGACAATCGCTCACCAAAAAACCTCAAACCCCCACAAAACTAAAACCAGAATCCTAACCCAGCTAAGAAAAAGAACTGTATCTCCCTCACTAAGTTCTAACCTATACAACTTAATTTCACAGAAACATATTTAAACACTGCCTTAAACCTGTGTTAAAAATCTCCATGCTGAAATTAATTCATCACTTCTTTTCCGTTGAGAAGTTTCAGAAACTTTTATTTTACTTTTGTATATTTAGTGTCTGATTAAATGTGCTTTTTACAGATGTTATGAATTACTGTTGCTTACACTGATACCTCCAGGTAAAAGAAAATGCTGCATCCTAAGTATTTTTTTTCTACAGACTTGTCTTACACTTTACCAAACTGTACAGGTTTTAGTACAAAGCTGTATCTGAACTCACCATCATGCATTATTTCTTTTACATTAAAAACCCTAGCAGGTGTGATAGTTTTCCAGAAACAATGCAAATGTCCCCATCTCTATCTCAAAAGAAAACATTTGCTAACTTTCACATTCAGATCGACCCTGAAGTTCCTTCAATATTCTAAGGTAGGACTGCCACAAAAAGAAGTTAGTTCTTCCCCTGTGCCTGGCCAATTATCCGTGAGTTCTTGTGATAAATTACACAAGAAAATGGTTCAGGTTAAAATTAACACAGTTGAGGAGGGGTGGGTGTTCTGGTGTTGGTTGGTTTGGTTTTTTCCCTGCTAAGTTTTAATGTGGATCTGTCAACCCTTCCATACTGGTGTGCAACAAAAAAAAATGCTTGTAAAGAGGGTACAGAACAGAGGGTGGGACAAGCACGTGAGGGCCCCACATATTTCCGTGGCAGTTCTGGCTTTGCCCACAAGGGCTGTTTATGTCAGTCGCTGAGAAAATCAGTCTCTATGCATTTTGGATTGATGGGGCTATTTGTAATGTATCTGACAATTAAGCACACTACTATTAATCTTACTCATAATGACTAAAATGTTTTATATAAATGACATTTAAATATTCTCTTGTGATCAAAGTTACATCTGAGATTTAATAGTTTACTGACAGCAATATACAAGTCTGGAGTTTAATGAGGCAGTAAAATACAGTCAAACTTGAAAAACTTTCAACAGTCATAAAGAAGCTTTGCAGCAAAGCAGATACCACGTTTCTAAAACTTCTTTCGAAACCTTCAACTATCTTATGGAAAGAAATACAGTACTGCTAATACAATTGTTCTCAAGTTTTATTTAGTTTCTGGCTTGATCTTGGAACTGAAGGAGGGCTTCTTGGGTGCCTAAGAATTGTTTGTTTTCCCCTTCTATCACTTGGTTAAGTCAAAGTTACCACCACTCTTCACAAGCCTTACCCAAAATGTCAAGCATCTGACTTGCAGCCCTGAAACCAATCACTATATAACTTGACCATCTGCCCTGTAAAGATAAAGACTGACCTAAAAAAAAAAAGTATTTTGTACTCAAAAGTACAGTAAACCTCAACACTCTGCTACGTGCTAGCTGCCTAGTTTGCTTAAACTTAGTTGGATCTATTGAATGGACACCTGACCCCAGCCACAGCACACCAGTCAAAATCACTTCCTCAGCAGCTGAAACTGTACATCACATACTGTCCCACTCTAAGAAGGCACCAAACCATCAATATAATCTAACACACCAGAAACTACCTTTGACTCAAGTGAGCACCCAAACTTGTCTTTCACTTGCCATACATACGCAATCCCGAGGCATTTCTTTCTACATCCCTCAAATGATGCACGTGAATTTTAAAATTCTCACTGCTTTAATTTTCAGGACAGTGATAATGTTATCATACGGATATATCAAAACACTTCAAAAGTATCTGGCCTACATTTTATTACGCACAACCCCAAGCAGAAGGAGGGAAAGGATGTAAAAACATTCTTTTTAAAAGCCCTTGGCATAAAAGCTGCTGCTCAGGCACTCTGGGACAGGTGCCCAGAACATCTCAAATTCCAATAATAAGAAAAGCTTTCATTAAGAGAAGAGGTCTGGACACAAAAATACAGATGCGATTTCAGAAAACTTGCTAATAAGGACACAAATTTGTAACCAATTAAGTCGGCCATGACTTCAACAAGCTCAAAGAACAAAAATTTGCAGGAACTGACCCACAGCCTGGTGGCCGAAACTCTAAGTTGAACAATTTCTGTAAGAACCATCTTCTGTAAGAGCATCTTTGGCTGACACATGGCCAAGAAGACAAAAAAAGCTACAGTTTCAAGAACTGATTCATGCCTAAGTTTGTACATTCCGTTAAAGCTGGCTCTTATCATTAAGTCATATTTAAAGTTCTGGAAAGTTATCTTTTGAAGAAGACTTGAAGAAGTTGAATAAAACTCTTTCAAGCATTTCCATCCCAAGCACAGCATCATCATAATATTCCAAATGTCAAAATGAGTTTGCTTTTACAAACTAAGTCAATATAAAGAAGCTCGGACTTCATAAAGAACATACATGTTATACAAAAGCATAAAGAAAAATATACTTGTTGGCTTAGTTCTAGAATGTACAATACTTCCCATTTTCGTGATCCTTCAGTAAAGCCAGTATCTGACAAAAAAAAAAAAATTCCTCTAACTCAGATTAAACAGTATCAATACAGTAAGAAAAATCTTTCTCTGTTGTTTCAGTGATGCTGGGTGCAGCAGCAAAGTATTTGTTCCCATTTAAAGTTAGTCTCAAATTTTTTGGCTGTCTGAATTCAATAACAATAATTCATTAAAAAACAACAAAAAAGTCTGCTCTTAGCCTGAAAATGATGTCTAATACACACACACACACACGTGAATTCTGCAAAACACGTATACGTGATTTTGAAGTTCTATTATTCCTATTACATAGGAATGCCACAGTTCACCATTGCAAGTCCACCAGCTGGGACAAAATAAAATACCTGCTCCAAGGATCACCTCAAAACTGCATTCCTCTACATTCCACAGACTTTGATCCAAAGTATCCGTCTAAACAATCACAACTCTATTATCTTCTCCCGTAACTGGCAATATTCCACCACAGTTTTGAAAATACTAGGCTGGACTTGTCCATTCAATGATTTTCAAAACTGTAAATGGACAACAAGGCTCATTTTCAGAAAAACCACTATGTGCCTTGCTGCTTAAAAAGCAAAGCACAAAGCCCATGCTGTCATCACATTTACAGCTCAGAAAACTTTTCAGTGTGCTAACTGACTAGCAGAGACCGTGATTTCTATTTTTCAGTCTTCAGTCTTCATCAGTCTGATGATGAAACAGATCATGAGATGACAGAATATTTCTGATCTCTAAAAATTACTACTGCATCTCCACCCTGGGCATAGGACCAAATCCCAAGTTACAAAAACCTTTGGTCCAAAGACCATGGTGTTAACAAACGTGCTGTGTCAATATTTGATCAATGCTCAACTTAATTCTCTATTTTCAGTATGGACTTAAGAAATAATACTACTGTATCACAGTAGCATTTCTTTTTTTTCCCCAGTGGAAAAAGGGATTAACAAAATTTTAAAAAGAGGCAAGACTCACAGTCCCCCCGGATGCTGTCAAACAAGCAGAGAAGATGCTTTCCTAACATCCCCTTTTGCTTATGAAAATTTAGCAACTTTGTCAGTTATACTAAATAGAAAAAACTGTTATGTATTACACTAAATTGAAAAATCTGAGCAAGGTTTTACATTTGAAACAACTCAAAAGGCCATCCATTAACTCCAGAAATTAAGCTTTACTTTTTGCAAACAGCGTGATCTTTTCAATCAAGAATACCCTTACACAGAGCTACTTGTTTCCCCCGCTCGACTATACTTTCTTCAAATTCCAGAACCCAAAAAACCACCTAGCTTGCCAAAAAATTTTGCTAACATATCCTGTAATTCTTACTTATAATTCCACTTCAGATCTCTCCTCTAAACTATGGATATGTTTCATGTACAAATTAGCACTTAATGTATCAACTCTGGCATTGAGAGAACTCACAAGAAAACAGTAACGAATTACAAAAATGGGTCCTCCTCTTTTAACGAAAAGCTATGAAGTCAAAATCCCTTAAAGGTCTGCAGGCAGGAGGGACAACAAAACTCTGGCAGTCCTCCATTCCAATGATAAAATGTTTACCTTTACAAGCAGAAGTTGCAGGGAAGGGGGTGGTGGTCAGAATTGCTCACCTTTAACCGTTTAACCACCTCATCATTGGTAATTTTGTCCGTAATCTCCTTCACTCCAGGAGGATAGTAGATGATTTTACCGTCGGCAGCAGGTTTTGGTTGGGTAGCAGGGAAGTCCATCCTGGCGCTGCTGGTTATAAACTTTCCTTCTCCACAGTCCTCTACCGGCCTCTATCGGTCAGAAAACAAAAGTTCAGCAGAATAGAAACGACTTTCTAACCCTCTTTTTCCATTCCTCACCCTCAATTCGCTGAAGGCCCCGGCTATCGCCCCGCCGGCCGCGCCCCCCAGCGCTGCCCCCGCCGCATCCCGGCGGGAGCGAGGCCCGGCCCGCCGCCGCTCGCGCGACTCGGGCCTCTCCGCTCCCCTCCGGCGCCTCCTTTCATTGCGGGGCTGCTCCAGCCCAACACTGTTAGTTCGCAGCCGACGGTTTTACAATGAAATTTGGGGCCCAATCGAGGGGTACCCGGCGGCCGAGGGCCCCTTACGGCCTGGGGGGTGGGCCGGGGGCGCCGTTCTCGGCCCCAGGGGGTGGTTCAGAGCCGGCACACCGGCCCTAGAGCCAGGAGACGAGGCCTAAACAGTTAGGCCTCAAAACTATCGGGAGGCAGAGAAGCCAACAGGAGAGGGGGAGGGAGGGAGGAAGGGAAGGAGGCGGCGGCGAGAGCAAACAAAACCCCCCCGCGACCCCCCCGTCCCCTCAGA
>VXBT01001887.1:22246-39871 GCA_013400235.1 Oriolus oriolus
CGGCCGGGAGAGGGGGAGGCTCGGGCGGAGCGTGCGCCGCGGGGACCCAGCGCCGCTCTCCGCCCGCCCAGAGAAGCGCAGCCCGGGAGGAGTCTCCGCGCCGCCACCGCCCCCGCCCCTTCCCCTTCCCCTTCCCCTTCCCTTTCCCCTGCCCGCCCGCGGCCCGCGGCGACGCCCCGCCAGGAGCCCCCAGCCCCCGCCCTGGGGTAGGGGCGAGGCCGCGGCCGCCCAGTAAGTCTCGCACCGCGGGGAGCCCCGCGCTGGGCGGGCAGTACCGGGCGCGGCCGGCGCAGCGCTGCTTCAGCTTGGCGCCAAAACCCTCGGAGCGGCCGGGCCCGGCCGGCTCCTCCGGGGCGGCAGGGGCACAGCCGGCGCCGAGCGGCGATGCCCGGCTGCCGGCAGTGTCAGCGAGCGAGCCGGCGGGTTCCCGGCTGCAGGGCGGGAAGGCGAGAGTTACCTTGGCGCTTCCTTATGGGGCCCAGGCCGCTCATGGCTGCGCGGGCTCGTCTGGCCGGTCCCTCAGGCATCTGGGGCCTGATCAGCGTGATAAAGAAGTGTGTGGGGTGGCATGGTGAGTGCGGTGGCAGGTGAGAGTGAACAGTCGTTCTTCAGGCAGATGAGGGGAAAGAACAGTATCCACACTTTGGTTATAAATCTTAAGGAGAAACTTGAATATGCAGACCAAAGGAGCCTTCGCCAGCCAACTCAGGAAATCCTTCCGTGCAAAATGTCTTTGTAATTTAATATTCATATTTCCAAGGGATGGGGTATGTCTGGAAAGTCAGTAGCAAAGTGGGATATATCTGTCTGTTTTGAATCTGCAGTATGTACCCTGCCTGTTTGAAGTGTAGGTGGCTATGGAGTGTTTTCTAGATGCCCGTGCTGCTCAGAGAAGGTGTGTGACAGCTGAAGGATGAGTTTTAACTGATCAAGACTAATTTCGGGTCTTCAGCTGGTTATTTTTGTTATTCAAACCAACTAACAGTGTTATATTTCCTAATTCTGAAAATCTCTAATGAATTTTCTTTAGAGCAAATTCAAAGCAGGAGGTCAGGACCAGTCTGCATGGAGGGACGTTTTTCTCCGTGGGGGTTGCACGGAGCCTTGCTAGGCACAGCAGAGTGGCTGGCATGGCCTGGCAGTGGCAACGGAAAGATGCAGGAAGGTGAGGGGATGGGAAAAGGGTAAGATGATGGTGAAGTATGCCAAATTCCAGCTTTACAAGGTGTGGGCGGAAAATGTACAAAGACTGAGAAGCTCTCTGGAACTTCTGGTGTAATAGCATGTGGGTAGGAAATTGCCCTCCTACGCTTGTGTTCGTTGTCTCCCTGCTGTGTTGTCCTAGGGGAGTTAAAGCCTTGAATGTCCACAGCCTCTATGAAGCCACCTTAGAAGGATTATAGTGAAAATGACTGAGAGTTGCGAGGAACACTTGGAGGATCTCAGACGGTGATTTTGAAATTTAGAAGAGTGTCATCAGACCAGGCATTTAAATCTGGCTGTGAATCCAGACTTAGATGAAATGGTTTTCTCCACGCTTAAGGATCGATGTATTTGGGCATTCACAATGGACAGGTGACCCTAAGGTTGTACTGATTTTAGTAAATAAATAAAGCCAATAGAAAGCACGTAATCTTTTTTCCTAATCCAAACGAAAAGGGCCCTTTAGATTTGCCTTGGAGTTGAAGTACTCAGACTAGCTATCAGCTTTAATTTGTTGTCAATCAAATAAGATGTACTATCAGAACTAATATACATTGAACATATATGGGTCTTCTGTCCTTATAATTGTTACACAAGGTACTTTGTTCTCAAATCAGATTAGTAATATAAACCACTTGGTGTAGGTTCCTTATTTTTAATACCCTTGTATTAGCACAATAAATTAGAAACAAATCCTAGAAGATTATTCTGTAACTAAATAAAGTATATCTCAAAAACCTATATGAGCTGGTTTCAGTTTAAATAGAAGAAGACAGAATCTAAGTAAAATGATGCAAGAAATAAATTTGAAGTGTCTGTTGCTAAGGTTTTTTCATGAACCAAACATAAAGCTAGAAAGATGTTAGGCAGACTTCTCTTTGGGCAGAATTGAAGTATTACGGGTGTTGCATTCCAGAAATTTCACCTAAGTCTCTGAACTTCCTGAGTTTTAATACTTATTTTCAAATATTCTTTAGTTGTTATTGAAAAGCACTGTTTTATGTACATCATTAGTGTGAGCTACAATGTCATAACGCCTTGTTGTAATCTTGTAGTTGCAAGATTTTTTTTTTCACAAACTGACACCATCTTTACTTAGAAATGTTTATACAATGGGTCATGAATAGGACTAAGAACATAACGGTAAAGGGCTACGCTCCCACAACTTGCTTTTAGTCTAAGTTAAGGACAAACACGGTGCAAAGCCTCTAGTATGCACGTCTAATCACTTTTATTTTTCACCAAAGAATAAAATAAAGTCTTGCATTGTAAGGAACATGTACATTGAAAGTAGCATGTAGTTAGACATGGCAATTCAAAGGTTTGACTTGAGAGTGCCAGGAAAGATTTGCTCATTCAATTAAAATTCTATTTCATCTTATGCAAGTTCTTTGTGAATCCCCACACAGAAGTACTCTCGATTGTGGACCAAGATCTCTCTGTCTTCTTGCAGATTTCAGATAAATAGTGAAGTTAGAATAACACAGAAAGTCTTGAAAAGCATCCGTGGAAGGTTGACTATCAAGGAGGTCACACAAGATTCCTGCTTTTACAGGTTATGGGTGATTAGTCAGCAGTATGTTAGCCAGATATGTGGTGTTTTGAATGAGTCTTGGACAAATCATATCAGCAAAGTGGCTGAGAGGAATAGGTGCTAATTCTGTAATCATGAGCTGATTAGGCAATGGTCCTATCTTTTCTCAGAAGAGAAGCACTGGATTCGTACTTCTGCACCATTTGAAAATCCAAAGGGCTAAAACAGAGCATGTGGTTCTGATACCACACCCAATTAAGGGAGGTATCAATGAACACTTAACTTCCAATTAGCTTGAATATATGCATGGCATTTTCAGAATGTAAAAACAAAAAGCTTCAGATAATCTGACCTGTGGACCTGAATTGTCCTGAAATCTGCTCTCATCAGATATCATTACAGCTGCTAGTGTCTGGTTTGTTGCTTTTGCTTGTTTGACCTTTGTCCTTCTAATTTCAGCAGGCACCTGAGATCTGACTTGGACTGTGCTTGTACAGCTGTAGCCAGGTTCACATGATCCCTTGGGTTTTACTGGATGGCTCTGTCTAATAATATGACAGAGTCTTTTAGTCTTTACCCAGATTTTACTGTTTCCATTGGAATTTTATTACCTTTACTCACATTATTTTTATTGGAATGTATTTACTCCGATCTGCTCTTGTTTTTTTTTTATTATATTTTAGACTACGATTGCAAGTGTTATTCATAAGCAAACTGAAATAAAGAGTGCTGAACACCTGTGGGGCAGCCTTGTGAGGTGCTTCTTTCTCTGTATTGTGATAGGACAGGTTCAAGGAAAGGATCAAGAAAGGAACAATGTGGTATTTTTACTGGGGGGGGATATAATGCAGCACAGGGTTTTCAGAACAAAATGCCTTTCAGGTGAAACAGAAGAGAGTACGGAGTGATTACTTCAAGCACAGAAAATCCTTTAATTCATGTTGATTAAATTAAGCTATATGTTTCCAGGAACTGCTTAGTGGTTGTCTTCAGGTCATTGTTAATACAGTAAATGTGAACAGTAACAATAACTAAGAAGTAAGCAGTCACATTAAGACATGACAGTGTGTTGTGAACTGCAATAAGTAATATCTGTCATTCAGCTGGGCAGACAAGTAAGAAATACTATCTAGTGGGTTAGGAAAGCACTTGTCTTCCTAATAATAACTATGCTCTTGAAAGCTCCTGTTTTGCAGAACCAGATGGTGGAGTGTGGTCCTTCAGTATTAAATTTTTTAAATCACGGTCCAACAGGTCAAGAGGCAAACAAAAAAAATGCTTAAATTGGTTGTTTTCAGCTGTAGTATCTGCCAGTTCTTGATATCTAGCAGTAATCTCTGTCAGGTTGCTTCCTAATCACGAATGCTGGGTTTTTTTCCTCTCCTTTTGAAAGACTGTGTTTTTTTCAATGATAAACATTGTTTCCTCTAATACTCCAGTTCCTCTGAACTCAGTAAAAAACAAATCCTGGAAAATAATTCTGTGTCCTCAATTTTGCTCCAATGCTTTCTCTTATAGCTCTTTGACTGTGGTATTAGTCCTTGTTTCTGGCTGTCTTCCCTCTTTGTCCATTTATTTTTTCTCCCACATGTGCAGTTGCATGCAGCTCATCCAGTTAAAATTACAGCCTCTAAGTTTGCTGCACTGGACCTTCAAAGTTATCCCTGACGTTTCTAATTGAATGTTTCAGTATAACATATCTTTGATAACATCACCTAATTGTTTTAACTGCCTATTTTAATAGTTGATGTATTTTACATCTGCTGTAAATTGAGGTGGGTCAGAGGTGGGTTTCTTGACAATGTGCATTGCCATAATGAAAAAGTTCTAAAAGGTGTTCCATTCCAGAGGGTATTTACAGTGAAATTTTTCTTAGAACAGACCAGGAAGCGAGCTTTGTCCAAAAACCAGGGACTTGTGTATCTCCTGTTTTCTACATTGACAGGATATAACCTGCAAAAGGGTGCAGGAGGACTTACGTCCTTTATGTCATAAAGACATAAAGACAATCAGATGGAGATACAAAGTGCTTCTGTGGAAGAGTCCTGCAACTCACTGAGTCTTCATGGAGTAGTTCCAGTTCTGAATAAAGGGAAGAACCAAATACTGTGTGGATGATAAACTCTTTTGAAACTGCTCCCTAGCGGTGATTTGTCTAAATGTTATTTTTGCTCTGGTTTTGGTAAGGAGGGCTTCCCCTAGTGCTGCCTAAAATTGTCCTTGTTCTGAATCATGCTTGCAAATAGGGCAGTTATCATAGAATTATAGAATAGTTTGGGTAGAAAGGGACCTTTAAAGGTCATCTAGTCAGTCCAGCCCCCCCACCATAAGCAGGGACATCTCCAACTAGATCAGGTTGCTCCAAGCCCTGTCCAGCATGACCTTGAATGTTTCCACAGATGGGGCATCCATAACCTCTCATAGCAACCTGTTCCAGTGGCTTAGCACCCTCCTGGTAAAAAATATTTTCCTTATAAATCTACAGTCTTCTGGCTTAAAACCATCACCCCTTGTCTTACCCCAACAGGCTCTGCTAAAAAGAACATCATTCTTGTAAGTCCCTTTTAGGTACTGGAAGGCTGTTATAAGGTCACCCTGGAGTCACCCTTCTCCAGGCTGAACAACTCCAGCTCTCTCAGCCTTTCCTCACAGGAAAGATCAGCCCTCTGATCATCTTCATGGCCTTTCTCTGGACCAGTTCCAACAGGTCCATGCCCTTCCTGAGCTGGGACCCCAGGGCTGGATGCAGCACTGCAGGTGGGGTCTCACCAGAGCAGAGCAGAGGGGCAGAATCCCCTCCCTGGCCCTGCTGCCCACGGTGCTCTGGATGCAGCCCAGGACACGTTTGGCTTTCTGGGCTGTGAGTGCCCATGGCTGGGTCATGTCCAGCCTCTCATCCACCAGCACTCCCAAATGCTTTTTGCACAGGGCTGCTCTTGATTGCTCTTGATTCGTTAGTTCCCCAGCCTGTGTGTGTATATATACATATATATATACACACACATATATACGCAATTGCCACTGAACTTTTGTAGTGTCCTGGTGCATTCAGAAATGACAAGGATTGTCACTTTACATAACATTTAAGCCATTGTGAAAAAGCATATATTTATGAATACATTTGTAATTTACAAACCACTCTATTGACAGAGTTATTGCACTTTAATTTGTTTGCAAGTGAAGTAAAATCAATTTATTGGCACCTGCAGATTGGTGATTTCACAGGAGAACTTTTAGAAGCCTCCATGATCCATTGCTAGTTTTGAACATTCAGAAACTGAAATTACAGCAGCCTACTGCATGTCATCTATCCACCTCCTTTCTTGCTGCTCTCGATTATATGACTTGTCACCATTCACTCCATAATTACATTCTCAAGGTTATTTCCATCTCTGCTCCTGATACGTCCGAAGCACATACATTTATACCTATTCCTTTCTGACAACCAAGTCTACTTTTTTCCAATAATATATTTAATATGTGCATTTATCATGTTTTCTGTCCAGAAGATCTTTGCTTGCACCATATCGCAAAAGCTTCAATTTTCTTTGTCACTATCAATAATTTCTCAGAAGTCACATTCATAAGTTGCTACAGCAAAAAATTAGGCATTTCACCAGTCAAATCTTTCTACTTTCATGGTGGAATTTTTTTTTCAGGCTTTTATAAGAGAAGCCATGGATGGATCAACTATTCTTCAAAATTTTCCAGTTTCTGTTGGACAGGTTCTGATTGGGTAGATTTGATCCCAGGTAATTGAATTTATGAACAGTCTCTATAGCTAGACCGCTAATCATGAAGCTAGCTAATACACTATTTTTATTAATTAAGTAAAGTTATTTTATTTATGGCATACTCAAGAATACCCTGTGTTTTTCATTAGCCTTTTATTGTCTCTCTAATGCTTGGTGCACAGCAGAAGCGGTTGTGACAGTACTATGTCATCAGCTGAAGGTCATTTAAAACAAGTCAATTTCAGCTTTTCCATTCTGTGAAGTCCTTCTGAGACTTTTTTTTTGTCCCAGCCAGGCTACAAGGAAATTTGGAATTACCTGTAGTTTTAATGGTAGCACATGGTTCTTTATATTCACTTGGTATTTTTTCAAATAACAAGGCAGATTTGGGGAAATTCTGAGTGTGTGGGACTGCTTAGAGGAAATAGTGCAGGGAAATTGGGAAAGTTTGGCAGTATGTTTAGCCCATGGCAGCTGTTTCCTGGAGGCAAGACAATGAATCTCTCCCCCTGCCCCATTAAATACGAACTGTCCTATGATCTATTAAAAAATGAGAACATGTGTGGTGCTAACAAGTTCTGATTAAGAGGCTCATTTGTGAAAAGTATCAATTGTATTTACAATGCTGCTATTGCAAATTTTTCCAGAGATATAATGTCTGCTGCTTGCAGTAAAGAAAAGAATGATATGAAACTTTACAAATTAATATGAACTTGCAATTTACCATTATGGTCAAAGAAAGATGTTTGATGAATGGATTTGCAGCCTCAGAGCTGTACTGTAATGACGGAGTCATTTCACATTGATGGATATGTTATGTGGTGTATTATTCAGAGGCTTAAAAAAGAGTTGCATTTATCAAACTCTGGGAAGCATCAAAGGGTGTGGGTATGACTGGGTGAGCAACAGAATCATTATAGTTTGCCTTTGAACAAAGTCAGGAAATATATTGATCATATAGGTTTATGCACTAGGGGAGCAACTAATGATGATCCAGTCAACGTGTTCTGTGAACGGCTCAAGGGGATAATCATTAAAACATTACACCACTACACTATTTTGGAATCTGAATATGAAAGTTGGAATTTCAAACCCTCATAAAGAACAATTTGCATTTGAATTTATAAAATAAAATTACTTCTTTGGTTTGTGCTGCTCCAGTCACTTCATCCTTATAATTCTACTTCAGTTAATGCACTGGATGTTTGCATCCAGGTCATTAGCCAGCATGACAGTAGCAGCACACTGACAACGTAGTGATCCAGCAGCAGGGAATACTGAGTATCAATGGAAGATTTTCCTAAATTCGGGATATGTGGCAGCAGAGAAACTAAATAAGGTTATTTGAGCCAGTACTTGAGTGGGTCCTTGACAACTCAGACATCGAAGTGGCATCTAAAGAGAGCACGGAATATCAAGTATTGAGTAGATGAAGCCAGAAGTAGCATAGACAAGGCAAGAGCAAATGTAGAAATTAGAAAAGTATAGTCTTGACAAAAATGTAATACAAAAACTGTGATAACAATATTCAGTTTTTTAGCCAAAAATTCTTCATGATGCAATATAGAAAAGTCCATGATGGTGGAGTGATCAATGAAGGTGATACTAATGCCAGCAGAGGGATTACTGCCTGTAAAGTAGAGTGGTATGTATCCACTTACGATTTCACCAACATCTAATACCACTATTTATATCCTATCTGAATTTGGCAAGGCAGCTCATGTGTACACTGTGTAATATACTATAACTGCACTGTATCAAGCACATAAACATTTCCTTTCTTAAGTATATCTCTGTACTGTGCTTTTTATCTTCCAGACACTGCATACTTATACCTAATCATTTATATTTTCAGGGAAGCACTTGCTAAAATTGTAAAATTCCTTCATCTAAGTCCTTTAATAAGGCAGAAAAAGACTTTTAGCCACCACGTGAACATTTAAGTCACTATTTTAGATGTAGTCAGGTTTTGTTTATGAAATGCCATTGACCTATATTTAATCAATAATTTTTAAACATTCAAGATCTGTCCAGCAGCCACCTCCAATCCAGAAGAAAACTGGAGTGAATCATATTTTTCATCCATTTTCAGTATCATTGAGTTGCCTCGATGCACTCCGTTAGGCATTAATTTTTCTTCAGAAAACTGTAACAATATGTTACCTTACACAGCTTCACAGTAAAAAAAGGATTTAAATGAAAAAACACGTTGACAAGTCTATCAGATTCTGAATATAGTAAGACAGAACAGAATAATGTTACTTGTAGGGGAGAAAAGCAATAGATCCTTAAATCCCCTAAGGAAGCTGCTTCATACAGCAAGTACGAAATAACACCAAAAGTACACAAATCTATGAGCAAAAAAACCCCCAAAGCCTGTATAGTTTCCTGAATTTAAGCAAGCTTGCAGTAATGTTTTGTCTGCCTTACCAAGGCCTTATTTTGGTGTTTGTCTCTCTGTTCCTTTCTAAAAGATTTCTTCCTTGACCTGCTGCAGGGTGTGGGAAATGGGAACACAAGAAAAGGTAAATGAACAGGAGAGATGGGAGGAGCAAAGATGTAGTAGGAAATCTGCAGCTGGCTGGGCAGTAAGAGTTTCATGTGAGCAAACAAAAAATGCAGAGATAGAAGGTGAAATAAATAGCACTGAGTGAATTGTAAGTATCTTTTAAATATCGTTATTTGTGGGCTGTAAGTATAATTTTGCCAAATTCAAGATAAGAAGCCAAATTTTGAGAACAATATAATTAAATGTTCTGTTATATATCTTAAAACCAGTTACACCTACAGTTCTATTTACTTAATACCAAGGCTCCTTTCAGTTTTGATTTTGGCTTTGCATATTTAGCAGCCACTAAAATAATCTCTTCAGAAACTAGCTGAACAAACTTGCAAGAAGATTTTTAAAAACAGATCATACCATTAAAACTCAAAGTTAAAAAGGAGATGGTTGTGGATTTCTTTTGCCCTTGTTTACATATGAAGGGGAGTTTCAGGTCAACTGGAGAGCCACATCAAAATACATTGGGAGCTTTTATTTCTGTGTGCATATGTCCTGCTTGCAGTTTTGATGCTGCTGGTTAGTCTTCTTGCTGAGACCTGGGAAGACCGTATGTGTGATAGTGGCTGCAGTCACACTTGGGAGTGACACAACCTTCCATCCCTAAAGGGGTGAACCTGACAGTGTAGAGTTTTGAAAAGTAAATGAAACAAGCTTAAATTATGGAAATGTTTGTTTTCTATTTCATCCCATTAATGGGTTTAATCATAATCTAGATACAGATTTACTTGTACGTGCCTTTTATAATTGCTGAATTTGAAAAGTACATGTATAACCAGAAACAATTAGGAAAGTTCAAAAACATGTGTCTTTAAGAGTCATCAAAGTCACAAATTGCATAATGCTGCTGAGGAAAATAATTATCAACACATGGATGGATGTTGTGGTTTAACCCCAGCCAGCAACCAAGTCCCACACAGCCACTCAATCATTCTCTCACAGTGGAATGGGCAAGAGAATTGGAAGGGTAAAAGTGAGAAAACTCACAGGTTGAGATAAAGACAGTTTACTAGGTAAAGCAAAAACCTCACACACAAAGAAAACCAAGGAATCCATTTACCACTCCCCATGGGCAGGCAGATGTTCAGCGATCCCCAGGAAAGCTAGGCTTCATCACGTGTATTTGGGAAGTACAAACACCATCACTCAAAATGTTCCCCCCCCCCTTTCTCATTTTTTCCCCCAGCTTTAAACACTGAGGATGACACTATATGGTCTGGAATATCCCTTTGGCCAGTTGGGGTCAGCTGCTCCAGCTGTGTCCCTTCCCAGCTCCTTGTGCATCCCCAGCCTCATCGTAGAAGATGCCTGGACTCTGTGTAAGGGCTGCTCACCAATAATAAAAATCAGAGGAATAAAGCAGTTGAAAGAGTTCAGTGTTTGATCATCTATTTGAAAAAAGTTTAAACATGTTTTCATGCTGGTTGTATCAACTGTTTTGGTTTGGGGGTTGGTTTGTTTGTTTGTCTGGGTTTTTAATAAGTTGAATATTACAGATGGGCCCAGATCCAACTGACACCTCCTCTGCTCCATCCTGAATTGTGTGTATCAGGTTGCAGATACCAATCTGAATGTCATGAGCTAGAGCAGGGTGGAATGGAACTTGTCTCAAGATACGATTCCCTCATTCTTTGAACTTGGAATTGTCATGAATTTGACAGGTATCAGCTAACTAATTTTTGCCTAGTAGTCCTTAAATAAATTAGAAACTGTGGACTGTCCTGTTAAAAGCAGTGACTGTCCTTTTATGTCTCTGAAATTGTAAGATGGTCCTTAGCTGCCTGTGGCTTTCTAAATTTGAGTTTCTTTTGTTGCTGGTATTATTCACTGGAAAAGAATGTGGCCCCATTTCCAGTGAGAGAGGGTACGAAATGTTAAAAAATAGAAGTGATAGGTGGATTTTAAAGGGACTAAAAAAAACGCCGAAAGATGTCAGGATTTACAGGAAAGCAAAAGGCCTTCTTCCCCATTCAGCAACAACCAAATAGCTATGGAGTTCATTTCCTATATAAATAATTAGATTCTATCATGTGACAGTTACAAAGAAGCACATAATAAACAAAGGATTTTCTTAAAAAATAGTAGTCTACACAGCTGTTTTTAAATGCACGTCATTCACTCCCTGCTCCCTTCCCCCATCTCCTTGGCTTCTTGTTTCAGCATAAGACATCTGGCATACAAGTTATTTGAGTTCAGAAACTAGTTACTGAAATCTAATTAATAAATGAGTGCTAGTGGGTTTAGACCATAACAAGTTCCCTAATTTATTTTTACAAGCAGTTGGAGTAATCCACAGATGTTCGTGACAGATGTCAAGCTCAAGGATTGCTGTAACTAGCAGCTTTTGTGTAACAAATGGTAAGTGAGGAAAACTAACACTAAGCAGGATACCTGCAAGATATTTCTATATTGTAGAATTTTGAAGCCACTGAGTTGTGGTATCAGAAAATTTTGTAAAATACTCATGTCTGGATAGGACATGTATTGTACATATCTGTACTTGAGAATAAGGCCTCCATGAAACTATTCTGGGAAAGAAATAAAATAGATTTTTATATTGTTTTAATCTTACATTGAAGGTCAGTCACTTGGAGGAAAACAGGTTTGTAAATCACTTGTGATTGGCAAGCAATTAACTTCTGGTAAATGAATTGCATGGGCAATGGAGTACAGTCTGTCTTGACAGGTAAAAGCATTTTTTCATTTGAGTAACATTAATAAATGATTGAAACTTGCCTAAAATTCAGGCTTGGACTTACCATTAGATCTACTTAGAAATTCCATCCTGCAACAATGTCCAATATTTTAACCTTTAAAATTTCTGAATCAGCGCAAACATGACATCTCAAAATTTTCTGTAGAATGAAAGTATTGTTTTTTATTTAGAATCACTGAAGAGTTTTAATTATTTTTTCCCCAGAATTTAGTAAGGTGAAATGGATTGATAACTTAATATCACAAAACCCATAAAATACAAAAATACATAAACTAAATTTTACTTATACTATTACATAGTCAAAAGAAAATAATAACTGATAGCTTTTTTTTTTCCCTTTTCTTTCAAATTGACATTTTAAATGGTTTGTTTCCAAGTGTTTTATTTCTGCAATGATGTAGTCACATTAATTAAACTTGGGAATTATTATATTTGAGGAAATGCATCCCTTTTGCTCTATGGAAAACATTTACTTTAGGAGATATAGAGTACCTAAACATGATAAAATCCTAATTTGAGCAAGGTAGTTTGTAGTTATTACATGCTATCTTGATGAAGGTAAACAGGTAGGAGCATAAGATTATTTTAACCATCTAATACATATAATGAGATACTGTTCTAAGTAAATTAAACAAACTTCTTTTCCTTTCTGCCTCTGCCCTAATTTTTCCTTAGTGAAGACAAAGTCCAACATGGAATTCTTTGGATTTAGTTGCTACCACTTATGCTAGGGATCTGACTCTTAGTAAAATATCCAGGAGAAGCTCAGCTGCCCAAGAACATAAAATGCTGAAGTGTCACTGCAAATTCTTGAATTATGTTAGTTCTGTCTTAACCTAGAATATTTTAGCCCAGTTCAAAATCAGTGACATTTCTTCTGCAGCTGTGCCTGTCCTCTTAACAATTGCCTGAAGGCAGATACCTTGCAGATTGGAAACCTGGAGATTTTCTGTCCTGTGGCAGTTTTGTTCTTACAACTCTGGCTTTACAAATGAATGGAGGCCGTTAATGATACTGTTCCATGGAAACGTCCTCTATCTTAATCAGCATACAATAATTGTTTTGTAAAAAACAGTAAGTAAACTTTCACATCCTGGTCAAATTCCAGTTTTGATAACAGCAGCCTGCTTACTAAGTTCCTACAATTTCAGATGGATAATAACTGCTTATTAACCTACTCTGTGGTATTGCATGGCATAGTTAAACAGCTGTTGCATTTTGTTTGATGTAGATGTATTAAGCGAATCCCCCGAGTTTTTGTTGTTTTGTTTTTTTTAACATAACATGTTGGCAATGGTAGAAGTTGCAGAAGTGTCAACCATTATTCATTTTGTTCCTGTTAAGTCTAATTCCTGTGGTGACATACGTGAAATCTGTTTTTTAAAAAATAATACAGATATGCAATTTTACTGCTAACCTTGTTCTTAGGCCACTTAAATATGCTGAACTCTAAGATATCTGATATTAAATTTACCATAGGAGAGGATCAATGCAGTTTTTAAACATAAAGTGATATTCAACAGATAAAAACATGACACACACAATGAAAGTCAGCTTATTACTTTTTATCATACGCCAAGGTGACATATTAAGGATTGTTTGTTCTACATTTCTGCAGTTTAAACAGATTAGGTTGGATTTTTGGTATCTATTGAATTTGACATATCAGATTATATAAAACAGCAGAGCAGAGAACATCCAATACAGGAATCAGATTCACCACAAATCAAATCTGAAGTGTGAGCTTATTCCAAATTCAGACGGTCCTTGTAGCAGTGAGGATTCTGTCAGCTATATAAGCATGACATCATTCTATGCCTGCAGAGAAAACACAAGTATAATTCTTCAGTTCTTGGATAATAACACTTATTGTCATTATCTCTCTGCACCTCCTTTCCTAAAACCCAAGCATCTTTATAGTTCATAGATCCCAGGGATGTTTAGCATAGCAGGTATAATGAGCAAATTTTATTTCTGTTCTGCAGTATATCTGGAGTACCTCATTAAAGTACAGGTACTTTAAATGAAGAATAGTAATATGCTGCTTTGGAATGCATTCAAACAAGAATTTGAAAATTTGCAACTATTAACATTCAGTGGTAACATTATAAACTCCTTTGATAGTTTACTGAGGGACAGGTGAACCAAAGTACTGATTTGTTAAGTGACTTCTTTAGTATTCATTAGTGGTAATACTGGAATAAGTGTGACCCGTTTACGTAAAAATGCAGTCCTACTGATATCAGCAGAATTTTTGCTCTTGTCTTCAGTGGGGCAAGAATTGCCTCAATTATCTAGATTTCTGCCGCTTCTAAATATTGGGTTTTTTCCTGTTTAAAATAATGCTGAAATAGAACCCTGTATAAAGGGAATTAAGGCGTTATTTTAATATAGATATAATAAATCTGCACTATTTGGAATTAAAAAATGAATGTGTGAAATAACTAACATTACTGCAGTGATACCAACCTGTTTCTTCAGTTAACTATGGAATCGATAGCTATGTGGAACAGAAGATCAATATCCTGCAAGTATAGAAGCCAGATACAGAGCTTCTTAATGGAGATAAAGCACCAATGTTCACTATGCATTTGACTTAAGGAGGAGAAGAGACAGGTATGTGATTTACTTGCCACGCATTTCTTTTCATAAAACTTCTCCCTCTTTCTTTTTTTTTTTCCTGAAGGAATTAAATTTCTACTTCAGAAATCACATTCTGGCAGAGAAGAGTTACCTTTTGTAGTAACACAAACTCTAAGATCATGGATAAAGTAATATTAACAGGAGACACAGACATTCCAAGAAGCCAAGTTAAACATCTTAAATCAGCATTAAAGTAAATCAA
Organism: Oriolus oriolus; assembly: GCA_013400235.1. Taxonomy (NCBI): domain Eukaryota; kingdom Metazoa; phylum Chordata; class Aves; order Passeriformes; family Corvidae; genus Oriolus; species Oriolus oriolus. The sequence continues at coordinate 36,839 of VXBT01001887.1, forward strand.
TTTAAAAAAAAGTAGGGAGGGAGAGCTAACATTCTTTGGTTTCTGCAATGGTAAATGAAACCTAGAGCTGGCAACAGAATGTGGAAGGCTCCTTAGGAAGAGAGTTACAGCATGGAGGGACTGGATCAACTTTTATGAAAATGGTTTCTGCAGGAACTAGATGAGGGCTATTTTCATCTCTCCTTTCTGAAGGAAGGAAAAATCTATGACAGTTTGAGGCTTTAATTACATATATTAATGGTCCAAAGTAAAGTTCTGAATAATGATAAAAACTTTACCTTAAGCTCCTGGAAAGATAACGTATTTCAGATTTACTGCAGCAGGCATTAATTTTTAATGCACACTTATTCCTCAGGCCTTTTCCTACAGTATTTATTATTGTACATTCAACATGTTACTGTAAGTAATAACAAGCCTTAAAAACTGGCAAAGTTAAACATGTCTTTCTTGCCATACCAGTACGCTCTTCAAGCCAAAAGTTTAGCTGCAAATTGTTCTTGCAAATCAAAACCTAATTTTTTTTTAACTATAAAGACATTTTGAATATAGCAGAAAAGAAATCCCAATTTGCTGAGTAGACGTAGGCTGTATATAATTAGAAGCATTTTAAGGGACTGACATTTCCTTGTTTTATGGTTCAACTCTGGTAATATTAATATTTTAATGTGGTTTATAACAAAAGCAAAAACATACTAAAGTATTTTTACTTTAAGAAGGCGGCACTGAAAAAACTAAAATGGAAAATCTGGTGTTAAAGTATTCAGTGAAAACCAGACTAAACACTTTAGCCAAACAGCACAGATTACATGCTTTATGTTCAAGCCACTCCAAGTAAAAACAAGCTAAGTGTAGACATAAGGAGAGGCAAAGGAATGGAAAAAAACCCCCAACCCAAACCAACAGCATATATAATAGGTGATTATGGTGTTGTTTGAAAAAGTTGTGTGAAAATTCAAAAAAAAAGAACACAAATACTTGAAAGAGTCTCTATTACAGTGATTATAATTTTCTAATCAAAAATCTCTCCTATTTAAATCAAATCCCTCCTACTTACAGTGCTAACTGTGGTAGCGAGAAATCTGCCAGTGCCCAAATTAGTCTGGTATTTTCATGGTGTCAAATACTGTAATATGTACAACTGGCAAAGAACAACATAGTTTCATGAATCAAGTGCCAGCAGCAACACCCCTCTAGCAGTGCAGTTTAATGGAGGCTATCAGACGAGAGCATACTGCAAACCTCTCTTCCTCTTTTTTTGGCAGCCTTAAAAATATAAAGACACAGTCATTACACTGGAATTTACATGACCTATTTTTCCAAACGTATGATTAACACATTACCAGCATCACACCCTTACAGAAAAACGATTTTGTTTCTGATACTTGTCCAGACACTGAACACATGAAGTAAGGAAACAGTTCCTTGAAACTGTCACTTGACACCACATGCACACACAAATTCCGATCAAGGCAAATTTTCCTCCAGATTTTTTTTGACACGTACAATAGCAGTGTATTGATTAATTATTTATTTTGCTTTTGTGAGCCATGGCAAGAGACAGCTTTTTTGAGGCTTATGAGCAAATCCTCTGGATGAGTACATATAGGCTTTATGTATTGTATTAGAAGTGTAAATGTTTGTCCTTGTTTATTTAAATATTGCACACTATATAGCTACAAGGTAAGTACTGAAATGGCAAAGTCACAGGCAAACTAGCAATGCCTAAATCAATTTATTTCCTAAAACATTAAATGTTTTGAATACGAATTTCAAATTTTCTTATATTACTTTTATTGAGGAATACATGCATTGAGTAACCTTACATAAAAAACCTAGTTTGCCTTTCTGTTGCTGTGCTACCAAATAGCCAGCACTTTGAGATTGTGATCCCTAAAAGCTCCAGACAAATTACCCCAAGCAGCCTTCTGCAGTTTTCACAGGACAACTCTGGTGAGCTACCCATGTGTATGTAGCTCACCCTAAAACTAGCTATTATTTCTGTTGGGACAGGCAGGGAGACAGAGCTGATGAGGATGCCTATGGCAGTGTAATGAAGTCCTATTCTCAGATATCAGTAACGGGTAAACTTCGTATGTAATTTTCCAACTATATTTCAAAGCCCATTTGGTGACTGTGAAATTTCTCGGGTCAACGAACTTCTATAAAAACTACAGAAAAGTTCTCCCAGTAGAACCATCTCATCTTGAGTGTTGTTTGAGTTTTTTGTTGTTGGCTTGTTTTTTTTTTTTAAACAATTTTATTTTAAGAGCTCTGCCCCTAAAACCCTTTTGTGCCTTATGTATCAACACCTGTTAATAAATTCAAAACTCTTGTTGACATACTTAGTTCCTTTCATGGTGACTTCACAGCAGTTCTAATTCAGGGCTACTTATCTTCATCTCAGTCCGTCAAGACGACATCTCTCTTCTTTCTTTCTTTCCATAATCTTCCACTGTCCATCTCCATCAAGTGTCCATTGCTTGTTGCAGATAACGAAGCCCTCTCCTCCTAATCAGGTGCTCCTCTGTTGCAGTTCATAACTTCCACAGCAATCACTGATGCCGATCCCAGCAGACACTCCTCAGTTTCCTTAAAAGCTCTCAGCCTCGTCCGCCGTTTACATGCCAGTTCGCCTTCAGTATCAGCCTACAGACCCACGGCATCATTCCAGACTGTGGGACCTATCTCTTCTCAACGTTAAAAATTGCTCAGTAGAACGGGGCAGCAGCAGCAGAAACTAAACACTCATGCTTTTTGTTACAGCTGTGTGAAACCTGTCACTACACGGCTGAGACATGTCACGCTCTCGGGGATCCCCGGCTGTTCCCGACCTCACCCCCGTACCGTAGCCAGCACGGCAGCTCCCAACGCCCTGATCTGCCCTCTCTCCCACGCTGGTTTCCAGCCAGCTTCCGGGGCGGAGCTGCCCTCAACCAGCCGGGGCGGGGCCGCGGGCCCCGGGCGGCCAGGGGAAGGGCCGGGGGCGGTGCGGTACCTCCTCCCCGGCTGCCCTTCCTTGGGCGGGCGGGGCGC
>VXBT01001887.1:40216-122541 GCA_013400235.1 Oriolus oriolus
GCCCTCTCCGCCCGCCTGCTCTCTCCGCCCGCCTGCCCCCTCCGCCCGCGGCGCCTCGTCGCCCGTCACCGAATTGCCCGGCCTTCTGCAGAAACCCCAACTCCCGCCCTGCCGGCAGCTGTGGTCGCTGAAGGAAGGGTCAGGGCTAGCGAGTCGGTGGAAATGGTTCGGCCGCCTGCCTTGCAGCAAACAGTGCGGAGTGCTCGTGAACTTCCATCTCGCCAAGAATAGAGCCCCACGAGATACATTCAGCCCGTTCAAAATGAAATCAAAAGGTTCCAAGTACTCTAAGGGCTTGTTCATTCTTAGCAGTCGAGGACCTCTGAAACGTGTTTATCGTGAGGTTGTTTGTGACCTCCTGTAGCATAGTATCCCTTCGTGCTTTGGACAGGATTTGCAGTTTTGTTGATCAAAGTACCATAAGGTCACTGGGGCTTTGGAGGAGCCTGACTTCAAAAGCTAAGAAAAAAGTACATATTTACTAGTACTTTTCTTAACTCCTGTACTGAAAGACTGAGGACGGTGTGACTGTTAAGAGACACTTAAATGCTATTTTATACAGTGCCTTGACAAAGTTTAGTCTGCATCTTAGTCTTGTAGTAGAACCTTATCGTGAAAAGTTGAGAATAACTCATATAGAACTGTAAGCAAAAGAACTCCAAAAGGAGTAAAAGTTATAGATAATTTGTCCTTAGTTGTGATTTGAGAGCCAGAGGTTGAAATATAAACGGAGAAAATTACAGAAACACAGAAAAAGTTAAGTATGGTATACGTTTGTAAGGTTGAAAGTTTGAACCCGCATTCTTCCCGGCACAGTCACCTTGACTAGGACAGGGCTTGTTTGTGTCACATGGTTGCAGCACGTGTTAGCAGTTTGAGTTCCTGTAGACTGTGAAGAACTGGTGAGGGAAATTTAACAGTATCAAAGCACATCTTAAAATCCAGTATTTTATTTTTTAATAGGCTTTTTCTTACTGTCTCTTGGTTTTTGGTTTTTTTTAGCTGTGGAATTGCCCTCTATTTCTTGTTGCCTTGTTTACACGGTTTTTTTTTTTTCAAAAACTCTGTTGCATTAACATTAATGCATTTCATCTGGGGAATCCATTGATATAGAGGGAATATAAAAATGTTACATTAGGGGCTTTGGGGGGTTGTAGGTCTGAGGTGTTGCCCAGTCTCTTGTGCTTCACTCCTACCTGTGTACTGATATGTAGTCTATGCTAAGTGGCTGACATAGTCAAATTATTATTTCAAGAATGTTTATAGAGCTAAATCCACACACAGAAGAACTCCATTAAAAATAATAATCCTTGAATTTTAAGAGGTTGCTGCCTTTGTTTTTCTCACAGGGGCTCTGCTACTCTAAAAGTGTCAGTAGGGCATTAATTAGCTGTCAGTTATACTGCATGTCAGAACTGAGTAAGGCTGAGTTTAGGATAGTCTCTGGAAGCATGGTGTGGGCAAGTTGCAGTTCCAGGACTGCTGGAGTTCTCTCTCCTCTTTCCAAATGCCTCTCTGTGATTTATAATGTGGAGTATGAATAAAAGCTTACGCAGTACTACTAATGTCAGGTGTGGAACTGCGGAAGCACCAACATTACCACAAGTTTCGTCTTTGTTTCAGCCTGCGGCATCGCTCTGGAGGCTGGGCATAGGTCACAGCAACACAGCTGGGCTGTGTGGAGTCTGCACGGGGGACAGTCCAGGTAGCCCAAGAGCTCTGGATCCTGCAGGGTCTCCCCTCAAAGCTGAATTTGCCATGGGAAACCCTTTCTTCGGCATGCTTTAGAGGGCTGTGAGCTGTATGGGAGAAGGATGTAGGAGGGAAGCTATAAAAGGATCAAATATCTGTAAACTCCCCTAGAGGTGGAAAGGTATTTTGAAGATACTCTTACTATTCTGAAAAAAGCCCACAAACTCAAAACAAACAAAAAACCCCAAACAAACAAACAAACAAACAAAAATCCCCAAACAAAAAACCCAAAACAAAACCAACCAAAAACCCAGAAAACACCCAAGCAACAACCTTGTCCACCTAAACAAGGAGAACAAGTGGTTGGTTATTTTTTTCCAGTTTGTCATGCTGCATATCTGCACTCTTCATAATACTAAGGCCACTTGGGTTTTTTTGCCAAATCCAAGCTTTGTCCTTCAGCACACAGCAAAAGGAAGGTGGCTGCAAAAGTAGTTCCTTTCAAGCAGACCTGGTGGTGGAGAATGCACTCACTGGTTGGTGGCTTTCCTTCTCCCACATCACTGCTTTAGGCGTGTACATCCAGCAGACTTGCCTGTCCCTTTTTGGGAGCTTGTGCTCTACGGAGGGCCTCTAGCAAGAGCAGCTTCGTGGCTTGAAAGGAGACTGCTTGATGTGGAGTCTGACAGCTTCTGTTGCATGTCGGACACTAGTTGACTGCCACTGCAGGTTGACTTCTCCTGACGTGGCATGTGCAGGACAGCTTTTGAGTCCTTCCTAGCAAACAGGGCTCTGTTCTTGGTGCAGGTGGTGTTTGCTTCATAAGCATCTACTTCAAATGAGTTTGTGCTGGTTTTGTACTCTTGAATGGTGTATGTAGTTGGATGAAGTTTTTGTTTTGTACTCAAAGGAATACTGACTTTTTGCAGCAGCTTCAAAAGCATCTGTATGACCTGGGCCAAACTTAAAAATCACAAAAGTGGAAAAAAATCCTAGCAGAACAGATTGAATAAAGCAAGCATATGCAAGTTAGTTAGGAATGAGACCTATTTGTCGGTGTCTTGCACTTTGACAGAATTTGATATGAAAAAGGAGGACCTTTGTTAAAACCGTTGAACTAGCACAACACCTTGGAACAAACAGTGGGAATAACATGGAGTGGAAGAAGGAAAGAGTAGAAAAGATCCTTGAAATGTTTCCAGAAGCACTGTCTTTAGCTGGGTATAGATTTGCACATTTAATAACAAAGTGGCCTGTTCAGTTGCTGACTGCTGGCAGAAATGGAAGAACACAAAAGGCTTCCAAACTATCTCCTTTGCTACTCCTACACTTACTGAGAAAATTCTGCTAGAAGGCATTTCCTTTTTTACCTTAGTGGTTTTTAGAGGGGGGACTCAAACACTGTCCAAAAAAGAAAAGCTTCTTGTTTCGTAAGTACAGGTAGAAAGTAAAATGAATTGATCTCAGTTTGATTTCATTGGCTGCTTTTCCTCTTGTGCTTGTATTTAAATACTTAGTTGTTTTCCTCCATTCAGGAAACCTCAAAGTGCAAATGAGCAAATGTAGAAATAACCTTTGTTAAAAGGTTGTTCTGTAAAGTCATTAAATGGCTTTTCAGCTTTTTCTGCTATGGTTTTTCTGAAGCCACTTTTCTGAAGTGAATAACTTTCTGTGTGTGCAACGTGTCCTTTATTTTGTACATTTGGATTCTCATTATCAAGTTCTTGCTTAAGTGAAGTGGTTTGTATGTTTTGGTGGCAGTTTTTAATGCTTTGGAGCAGTGGGATGAGGTTAGATGTAAAATGTGAGATGGGTATCTCCATTTCACGTGAAGAGTATTTGAACCACCAACTTGTCATCTCAGGAATGTGCCAGAATAGTTGTTCCAAATTCTTTACCTAATTTAGGTGTACATGTTTTGTTTGGTGGTTTTGGTGGTTTTTCGTGTGTTTGGGGCTTTTTGTTGTTGTTTATTTTAATTTTGTTTGGTGGTTTTATTGCTGTTTGTTTGGGGTTTAAGTTTGTTTGAAAGCACAAGACTTCTGGGGAGTGAGCTGTAGGTTAATATGTACAGTGGAATTAAGTCAGACTTTGAGTAGAACTAACATCTTTGGTATGTACACAATGGATTGGGAGTTGGCAGACTTTGATGAACGGAAGTGCAGTTCTTTAGCATCTCTAGAACATTACAAATAAGTGGTGTGAGTAACACAATCTTATTTTGATGTACCAGGTTTTATTTGCCTAATTTCCCACATGACGGAATGAATCTAATCTTGACTAGCATGGATATGTAGACCTTTTCAAGATGGTTAAGAACTGTGGTGAAGAACCAAGTGGAATGACAAGTAAGGAAACTTATGTTTATTTCTAACTAATTCTGCTGCTGTGTTATTTCTTTACCTGTTGTTGGTCAGCTTTTTTAACAGGAAATCATCTAAAAACTGAAAGGAAGTAGGTATTCTTATCCTTAGGAAAATCTACAGTTGAGTTTAGCTTGTCATGTTGGGTACTTATTTAGGATGTTAGCTGTGCTTAATCTACTCAAACCAATTAAGTGTATTACTCAGTGTTAAAACTTCGCTTAAAGGGAGCAAAATACAAATTTTGATTTGTATTCTGATTATTCCTTTGTCAGGAGGAAGCATCCACTTCTGCTGACATCTGATTTGTATGTTAGAAAGCATGGTTTCCTGACAGAAGAGTGCATTATAGTTTTTAACAGCAGATCTTTATTAATGTACCATCAGTGGTGGTTTTGGAAAGATGAGAAGGGACCCACTGTGGGGCAACTCAGTGAAGCTAAAAATGTAAGTTCTGTGCCACTGCTATTTTATATGTATTACAAATAGAGATTTTTTTCCAGTCCCAGCATGTAAGTGTATATGTGCATGTGTTGGTTTGTGTTTTTTTAAAGCTAGAAGATTCATGTGGACATTATGTGATAAATATTTTATATAGTTTGAAATTAAGAAATTGTTCAAAAACCCCAAAAGCAAACCAAACTAAAAAGCTGTCACCACCACCAACCAACCAAAACGAAATCAACCTCTTTTATATGTATGGAGTTAACTACCTTAAAGTATTCAGGGAAATTTAAAAATGTATACAGATCGGGCAGCTTTGTTCATATTGTTTGACTTCTGCATTGTGTCAAGGCTGGAGACTTCCTCTCTCCATAAAAAATGGAGAGAAGTAATACTGATAAATTATTTGCCATTTGAACTTGGTCACAGTTAAACCAGGAGTCTTATGCTGCTTAATGCTTCTAGTAAACATTCGGTATTGGTTAGAATACTTCTCTGGTCTGTTTGCTTAAAAAATAGTGCCTTGTAATGACTTTGAAAAATTATATTTGCTGCTGCTGGTTTCCTAATGCAATGTCTTTGATTTAAAGAGTTTTGTGAATACTTTCGGTATCTAACTCAATTAGAAGTAGTTCAATATTCTTCTTCCACCGTTCTGTGTGTTCTTCCTCCTCTTGAATACTGCCTGTTTGCTTCTCTTCCTATTCTTAAGATGTTACATGTAATAGGACTTGCAGTCAGAGCATGTTTTTCAGCAGCATGTCCTTACAGATTGATCATTGTAAGAGAGCTGGATTCAAACATTGACAACACTTGAAGTGTTCTGCTTAAAATCTATTGCTGCACAGTAATGTTAAGGTGCATGAATAACCTTCTCCCTTGCAGGATCTTTCCTTTGTCACTGAACCTCTTTTACTGAGGAACAATCACATTTGTAGCACTGTCAACATTAAGTTAGGACAACCTTTTCTACTGGCTAGAGGATGAATTAATTAGATACAGAAGTTTGAAAAACAAGACTTGCTGTAACTTTCTTTTGATTGTTGAATACTTCTTCATGACAGTAAAAAATGGTGTAAGGATGGCTAATCAGAGAGGATGGCTAATCAGAACCAGAAAAAGTGTGATGAAAAAACCAGCTGCAATTGTCAGTCTGGCTAACTAGCATTTTCCACTATGTTTTCTCCTTTATTTTTGGAAGTCTGCTTCTTCCTTTTCCTGTGTATTGTTTTCCTTGTCATGCATTTCAGACTTCCTTGACCTCTTCATTGTTTCAGACATCCGTCTCATTTGTCTGTCTAAAGTCCATATACACGTGACACAAACTCCTGGGATCCTAGAGTTGTCTGTTTTGCTTTCATAAATTTCTATGACTTGAGAACATAACAGTCTGCATTCTGCTAAATGTTCCATCTCTTGGTTGCTGGAAGAGGTTGATAGAGGATAATGGAGAAGTGCTGTTTGAATCTGGCACTAATCTGGCATTGTCGTTTGTGTGCCAGTGATCCAGGGAGGGAAGGACTAAGTGAAAATGTAAGTGCTGCCATTGATCTATCTGCACATGTTGAATTGATCATCACTGGCAAAATACCTATTTTATATAAAAACACGAATTTTATGGCCTACTCTGTTATTGGTAAATAGTGACTCTTTGCTGTAATTAACTTCAGAGTCTGAGCCTTACTAAGGTTTGCTAGTCTTCTGAATAATTATTTGTAAAAATATAAATTGGTTTATTATGATCATCACTAGAGCTCAACAGAGCTTTGATATCGATATAAAGAAAAAAAGGGAGACCATGCCCTACTCCATGCCTGTATTTCAATTAATAATTGCTTTCCTTTTCTATACAAGATGCAGTAATTGCAGTTATTACAGATGGCATAATGTTTTAACTAGATGTATTCAAAGGCTTCATAGCAGAAGTGTGGACACTTTGGACAGAAGCCTCTTCTTGCATTATGGTTTATACAGTTGTAAAATGTTTTTAACAATTAAAAAAAGCCTCCACACAGGCTGAGGCACTTCTGGATGTCACTTGGTTCAACCTAGCAGTCAAATCAAGCAGGAGTGCCTGAGGCAGGTTACCCAAGCCTTGAAACAGCCTGGTTCAAGTAGGGCTGTTTGGTCAGGTTTTGAGAATATGTGGGGTTGCAGACTCCACAACCTCTCTGCCAGTGTTTGAACACTGAAGAACTCCTGTTCATTCTTAAAAGATCATGAGTGGGGGGAAGTCATGGAAGACTTTTGGAAGATTTGGCAAGTGTTACGTCTTCCAGTATTTTTGTAAGAGGAGTAGTTTCTGAATGTTAACAGAATGCAGATGTTCCATAATGTTAACTGGTCATCAGGAATATTTGTGAACTGGCTGCCTGGCATTGCAAACTTTACTTTTCTGGATTTCTCTTTTACGCTACATTTTATTTGTTCTCTCTTCCAGATGCAGATTCGGTGTCTAGTTAACTGGAAAATAAGGCTGCTCTAGCTGTCAGCCTTTTGAAAAGAAGAAGGGCAGACATCTAGAAAATGCTTTCCTGTATGCTTATGTATTTTTTTTTCTCTTTTAGATATCTAAATAGAAGACATGGAAATGTGCTTGTGTATTTTATTAAAATTTATCTGTTTTTTTTATTCCAGGTCTGCTATTCCTTTTTGGTCTATCCCAGTTAGGAAAGCTTTTTTTGTGATTTTTAAGCTTGGTGCTGTCAGCCCCGTGTGAACAAACCAGAACAAAAGGCACGCTGGGTATTAGAAAACAAAATGCCACGGAAAAGGAAAACTGGTGGGAGTCCTTCTCAGAAGAATGGCAATTCTGACAGAACTGCTGTTGCTGTATCCCAAGGGGACCCAAGCCACTTAGTGGCACAAGCAGTGCATTATGTCAATAAGGAAGAGCTCTTCAACAGCATGTCAGAGATGTTTTCTGACCTAGATCCTAGTGTGGTTTATATGGTTCTGTCTGAATGTGATTTTAAAGGTAAATAATGCACAGCTAACATTACAGTTTTGTTTCATGTGCAGATAGCTCTTAACTAATGCAACTCCAGGAAGGCTGGGGTGGGTGTTGCAAGCATATTTGTGGGTTTAACTTTAATGAGTAGGTGAGTAATAATATTTTGAAATTTTACAACCATGTAAGATTCTCCAAGTTTAACAATGTTTCTGTGAGGCTGGTAAATGGAGAAGTGTGCTCCATAAATAGAGGTACTGTTTAGAGTGGATTTTCTGTGATGCAGAGCAGGCAGTGGTGGAGTTGTGAGGAGAATGGTTTTTCCAATTAGTTTCTGTGCCGTATCTGCAAGATGCCTAAGCTGTTTCTGCAGGAGGGTATTTTATGTTCTAGATTACAATTTTTTGATGGTATGCCATATGTGGTCCTGGCAGCATTTGCTTTTCCTTAAATACTTGAACTGAGCTTTTGTTTCACTTTTATTTTGCATTGTCATCTTGTCGTGTCCACTGAGGATTAGTTTCTGCAGGATAAATTCTGTTTGCTGTGTTGAGTTCTCTGCAGCCTTGCTTGAACTGTGTTTCTTTCCCTGCATTCTGCTGACCTACATACCCACCTCTCCTGGCAGACTATTTTCATATTTATGCCCAGTCCTTCCCATTCTTTTGTGATTTTAAAATTCTTCTATATGCAAGTTCACTTGCTTATGATAAAAGCGCCTCATGAGGTGCTGGATAGCAATGTCTGAGGAGTTAACTTGTCAGGGGAATAAGCTGTATATGGAGCACTTTAACCAGTCTGTATTCATATGATCAGATGTGATTAACTGAGATTATTGTAAGAACATTTGCAAAGAAGGCAGATTTTGGCTTTTTTTTATATGTATGAAGGCTAGGTAACCATTAAAAGGACTCTTTATTGTCTAAATTGTACAGAGTTTATAACTTAATAATGAATGTGGGAGTGCTGTTATGATTGTTGTTCATTTTAAAATTGAATTTGATGGAATTACTGATTCATGCTTTGAACTCTTAATAAGATTCACCTTTATCATAATAACAGTTTTATCTAAAACTTACTGGAGAGTGCAGTAAACATGTAGACCTCATAATCTTGTACTGTTAACTGTTAAAAATGGAAAGGTTAGCGTATTTGAATGCTAATAAGTTGTTTTCATACAGTAGAGAAGCTGGAAGGATGACAAAGATTTTGTTTAATGAGTGCAGACAGAGTCATACTTAAATGAACTTGAACTTTTTGCTACACTGTCTTTCAGGAAAACAAGCTTAGCTTTAGGGCTCAGATGATGTTTGTGCCAGCTTTTCATTTTGTTCAAGTTGCTCCCTGGCATCCTATGCTTCATTTGGTGGCTTTACAAAGAATTAATGCAGATACTGGATTTTTCAAGCTGTATTAGATGGGATATTTTTTAAATGGGCTGTAGTGAACATATGTTGCGTACTTCTATCTCTTTTCATCCTTCGTAGAGTTTTTAGTTCATTTTACACTATTTCACCTATATGAGATAGATTAGAAATAAGTATCCATTTAAACATGCAGTTCTGATATTTTTTCCAGTTAAAATTAGTAATTTTTAGACAGTATTTCCTTAGTAATTTTTAGTTTATTATGTTGTTATTTTTCAAATGTCTGTATTGAGTTCTGCTTTTACTTCTAATGAGAAATGGATCAAGGGAGTTTCAGAAGCTATGTTTAAAGATGAATTGGTGAACTGTCTTTTGGTTATTTCTTCAGTTGTAATAAATGCTCTTCAAGTAAAAAAATTGCATGCACATTAGCTTGGGTTTGTTTAGTTGACCATGCTGTATTCTGTTTATCTTACCCAACAGTAGAAAACGCTATGGATCATCTTCTAGAGCTGTCCACCCATGCCAAAGGAGTAGCATCTTCAAAAATCTTGGGTTTTGATTTAGCAGCATCATCATTACCTCTTGTTAATCAGCAAAGATCTGTTGCAAATGAAAGAATGGGGGAAAGTATTGCAGCACAGAGTAATTCTGGAGCAGCAATAGAAGCGGTCCTGTCACCTGGTGTGCAGCTGACAGAAGAACTGAATTCCTTAATAGAAACTGCCTTTCAGAGTTACAGCTTGAGTGATGAATTGCCTAATTCTGCAGATGACCAAATAGTACATGAGCACCCTGTGGAACACGGTGGTTTTACCGAAATTCCCGAGTGGGAAAAATCTGATTCGGTTTGCAATGTCCTACTTCTTCCACAGCAAGCAGAGACAAATAATGAGGTTTTAGAAAACTTTGGCTGTTCCCAGCCACCAGTGAGTCAGCTGAGCATCCAGACAAGCTCACCATCTTCATCAGACACTTTTGCACAGATACTGGAAGATTCTGATTTGTTGGAAATACACGTTCAACATGATGTAGCTTCAGAAGTATATAAACAATCAAATGGAGAAATATCATGTGAAAATTCTGATCAGACACAAGATACTGTTTTGGATCAGAGTAGTGTGACTGCTGCTTCTGGTGGGTCCTCCCAAAGACCTATGAAACTTGGAGTAGCTGTTACTGGAGATCCTAATTCAAGATGCCTGGAACAACATGAAGATGCAGTGACTGCCTTTAGCAGCTACCAGACCGCTTCTCTTCCAGAGGCATATATCTCTCCTGAAACATCCAGTTTCAACACACAAAAACCTGCAGATACTCAGCAAACTCAGCAGGGTTATAACTTAAATTTTTCTACACCATCAGGTCAGTCTCAGCAACACTGGAATCTTATGGCTCCTGTGTTTTATCCATCCAGTGGAAGTCACAGCTTTGTAATTCCTGTGGCTGCCAATCCAGGGCAGTGGAGACCTGTTTCTGACTGTAGAGCTTCGGAAAAAGGACTTTTTCTTTCCTCCCCAGTGGTTTCAAATGCCTGGGATGGCAACCCTTCTCTGAAGGTATGGGGAAATCAAGATAGAAACTCAAAATTGAACCTCTCGCAAGCACAGCAACCACGTGTTTGTCACATGATGAGAAAAAAGATGCATCTTATAGGTCAAGTACTTGTTCTTCTCAGAGGTGTTCCAGGATCAGGAAAATCATATTTGGCAAGGTAGAACATTTATATTGTGAGCTTCTAAAAAAATTGCTTAATCATGTACAGGATTTAGCACAGGCAGAGACAATTTTTTGACACTTGTAAATAGTTATGGGTAAACCCAAATTGCCAGCTACACAGTACATGCAGTGTAATGGGTAATAATAATTGCTGAGGGCTGAGTTGCTTGCAGGTCCTTGACCTCTACTGGAAATTGAAATAGGAGCGATGAGCTTTAACTTCTATCACTGATCAAGGGAATTTGTCAGCAGAGCATCATTGCTGTAGTGGTAGGTCTGCTGTATTCTTTCAGTCCCAGTTTATTTCGAGTGTTTCCTTCGAATAACATTGATGGAAATCTGCCAGCTCTTTGCAGGCAGAAATTCCCCTTTCACTGTGCGACTTTTTTGTATAAGTAGTATATGTGAAGCTTCTTGGGGGGAATTCTTGATTTCTTTCCTTACTCTGTGGAAGCGTACATTGAACTTTGACTCCTTTTACTGACACCTGAAACATTTGATGCAATTAAGAGAGGGTATTTGTCAGTGTGAAAGTATGTCAGTACATGTAGATGGAAAAATACCTCCCTTGTTTTGAAATGAGAGCCTTGTAGGGAAGCTATATCAGCTCTCTCCCTGAGATAATCCTCAGCCTTTGGAAAAAAAGGAGGGAAATTATTATAGATTGTGTTTGCTTGGAGGTTGATTTTTTTTTCTCTTCTTACCTAAATTTGCTGCTTCCATTTCAAATAATTTTGGTTTTGTGCAAGAGACTAAAAGAAAGTATGTAAGGTAGTAGATATTGGAGCCTGGGAGGAGAAGGGGAAAAAGCTGTTTATTTTTTGATCTTTCACAGGAATTTGCTTGAGGATAACCCAGGTGGAATCATTCTTAGTACTGATGATTACTTTTACAAACATGGACAATACCATTATGATCCTGATTGCTTAGGGGAAGCACATGACTGGAACAGGAAACGAGGTGAGATATAAATAAGGGATTTACAGTTCAGTGCTTGTGTGCTGTCTAAAAATCTGCTTGTCTTGTAATGCGTGTGTTATGTGACAAGCATTTATCCCATCACAGAAGTATTTTTTAATATGTGTGGAAAAAGAATATGAGCACAAACTTGGAAGTCATCTATTCCTTGTGCGTTTTGCAATTAGAAATGCCAGTGTCTTTGTCAAGAGTATGTTTTGTCCTCAGATTTTATCATGGTATGTATTTTGGGTAGTGACCCATTTGTGGAGTGGTTACCTACACCATCTCCCAGAAATATTTCTTCTGAGATGATCCATAACATGCATATGCAGTAAGTGATGAGGATACAGATAATACACAGATATCTTCCTGCTCTTCATTATCTTTTTTTTCCTCTTGTACACTGAATTGTTGTCAAATTTAAACAAAATTATAAGAGCAAGACAGAATAAATTATTTTTCCCCTTTTCATAATCAGGTGGGGTTTTTTTTTGACAGTGACTTGTGCTAAACTCACCGTAGACCAATTCTTTTTAAGCTTTTACATGCTAAATTTGAACCATGATCCCTTTTCCACTGTCAAATTTCTACCAGTGGAGAAATTAATTAATAAATGTGGGATTCAACAAGAACTGTGATTGTTCAGACACATTGTAACATGGCTACAGAAACATGGTGCTGTGTCTCAAAGCTAGTGATTCTATACATTTCATTACTGTGTATTTAAATTACAATAATTCTTTTGGTTTTTCATATTTTATACAGTTTACAGAGTGGACTAATCTTAAGACTGTTATAAAGCCAAGAATTTTGTATGCAACAAAGAAGTCCACTTTAAGGTGATCATGTAGTTTTTTTAGTTTAATTTACTGATTGATTAGTCATCTTGGTGCATTTTACATCTCCATTTTCATTCCTTGATTATCACACATATGTTAATTCAAAAGCTAATGCCATATCTCAGTAGCTTTATGTGTGAGGGGGGGATTTCTGAAATAGAGGGCCTTGAAACAGATCAAGCTATGGCAAGAGTTCTTCACACAATGGTTAATCAATATGGATTATCTATGTAAAAATATAACAAATTTAGATAATGAGTATTAATATTATGTTCACCTTATTGTAATGAAATTAACTATGAGTGTAATGAAATTATAACATTGTTTTGTACATGTGTATTTTTCAGCCAAAGAAGCATTTGAAATGAGAATCTCTCCTATAATAATAGACAACACAAACATACAAGCATGGGAGATGAAGCCTTATGTTACTTTGGTTAGTATTACAATTTGACCAGTGTGAAGAGATTATTGACTGGCATGGCAACAACATATGTTTTAAAATGGGAGTGTCTTTCTCAGTCTAGCTGCTATTCCAGAAGGAAGTCTGGAGTAAAAAAAAAAAAAAAAACAACAAAACACTGTTGCACGGAATCGTGTTACCCAGTGTCATGTTATGTGGGTATCTGAGCATTAACCTGGCCTAGTTACCAAAAGCCAAAGCCAAGTGCTTTGTTCTTGGGGCCAAAAGTAAATAGTGTTGAGGAAACTGAATTTATTCCTCTTTTATATGATCAGTTAAATTAGAAGCTACCTAAAAATGTAATCAGCACTAATGAATGAGTGATGTGTGATGCTCTGTGAAACTTGAAAACTCAGTTTTATCCTAAATATGACGTAGAGGCACATACCAGTTGGAGGCTAGAGTTAACAAATATTGCTAGCTTACTTGAAGTTACGCAGATTTACTTCATACTTTTTGTTGAAGTGATCCCACCTTTTCACTTAATCATTTCTAAATGGGCATCAGGACTTTTAGAGTCTAGAGCATATTTTGCTATTGATCATTGACCATATTGGTTGGTAGTTAGAGAAGTATTATTTCATGGAACTGGGTCTGTTTAACTGAAATAATGTATTGGAGAAAGTATGATAATGTACATCTGGGATTTCTCCTTACCTGTTGCAGAAACACAGCAGAGTGTAGGACATATAATTGACAGTTTTTGAGCAGATACTCTACATATGCTGCATGTGGTAATGGATTAATGAACAGTGAGACTTTAACACAGATAATTTTTGTTAATAAAATGTTTATTTTGTTATCCTTGCATTTGTTAACAGTTGTCAGATTAGCAGTTCTTTCATAAGTTACATCTTTCATTTTGCTGTATACTGAAATGAAAATGCAACAAGAGTTCTTCCAGAAGTGCAGTGTTTGGTATGGTGATAAGAATTTTTTCTGTAAACAGGAATGGGAAGAAATGGCACAGTACTTGCAGTGTTTCTCTTGATTAGACTTTAGGCTCCTTTTCTGTCATGATGAGACTGGACTGTGTAGGAACCATTTACTTGCAGCTTGCTCAAGTTCCCCATGTGGCAGGAAGGCTGTCCACAATAGCTGTGTTAATGTAACTGAATTGCTTGTTTTGGAGCTGGTTCATATCTGGTCAGCTCTGAATGTAAGCTGTGAGCTTCCCTCTGTTTTGGAGAGGTTGTGTAGACATGTGCATGCTGTATCTGGAAAGAGATGTTTTGCATTCTTGTCTCTGAGAAGACACATCATGGCACACACATTTAATTTTACAGTAAGAGATACATATACGTGTTTTTAAAAATGTCAGTTTATGTAAACCAAAGTGCAAAACTGAACAAAAGTGTTATTCCAAATGTTTAATAGGTATCAAAAAAATACAAAAAACAGCTTTGAAGAAGCAAGGTATGCATATTGTGTGCTTTGTCATAGAAATAAGAAGTGGGTGATGTGGCTTGTTCTGTTTCATATCTCTTTTATTCAGGCTCAGCAGTTCAAATACAAAGTAATGTTCCGAGAACCAGACACATGGTGGAAGTTTAAACCAAAAGAACTTGAAAGGTAAGAATGTAAAGGAAAATAACATATTGGACAGTATAAGCTATGATTTTAAGTAAGTTATCACTTAGTACAATGGCTAGTGAAATAGCAAAGTGTCTGTCAAAATTTTTATGATAATAAGTAGCTTTTTAGTTTGGTTTTTTTAAATTATATTTTGTGTGTATTTTAATTATATTTTGTATGTATGATAAGAATTTTTGTCACTTTAGTTACATGAGAAAGGTAGTGTTAGCAATAGACACTGTGATGTTTTCATTATTAGAGTTCTTTGCATTTAAGGTATAGTGACTGCTCCTTTGGGTTCCTGAGGTTGCAAAAATTATGGCAGGCTGGGGCTGGTTTTGCATCCTGATCTGTTGCTTTAGTTGAAGTGTTTCTGCTGTCACTGAATTTAGGGCAATCAGCACCTCATGGCCTGAGAGGGACAAACTTCTGTGCATCATCATTGTTGCTTAGCTCTCCTTTAGCAGGACCTTTTATTACTTAGGGCTGAAATAGGCAAGACGTAAACCCTATGTGAGTGACTAATAAAACAGAATGAGAAAATTGGCTAGATGCCAGGTTCAAATGTTATGATCATTGTCCAAAGTGAAGGTTTATGTCCCTCTGGGGAGGGACTGCACCTATTTAATGTCCTTTTTATGACTGGGATGCTGGGACAGAGTGCACTCTTAGCAAATTTGCATGTGATACAGAACTGAGCAAGAGTAGTTTATTCAGCCTTAAGAATAGATAATTGAAGAAGAATGATGTTGTTTTCAGCTACCTTTTGAAAGGTTATAGAGAAGACTAAAAAGAATTGTGCAGGGATAGGACAAAACAAATGTCATCAAGCTGGAACTTTCAATTACATAAAAGAAAAAACCCCAGCATTTACTTTGAAGGTGGTTAGGTACTGAAAGAGTTTGCCCAGGGAATTTTTAGACTTTCAGTCATTTCAGATATTCAAAATTGAACATGACAAAGCTCTGGGCAACCTGATCTGGCTGTACTTCCTCTGAGTAGGAGACTGAAGTATGTGACTTCAAGAGGTCCCGTTCAATAGAAGTTATTTTGTGATTTTATAGTATCTGTTGTCATCTGAATTTACATGTTTAGTTTAAGGTTGGCTGCTTTTAAAGTGAGGTAAGGTAGATTATTTTCCTTCTTAAAATAAAAGTTAAACCTTTTCTTCTGTATTTTCAATTTCTCTTTCACTATGCTCAGCAGGATTCACTTGTTCTAGGTAGAACTGCAGCAGAACACAGTGCTAGTTGGTGCTTAACAGTTAGTGTAAATTTCTGGCCAAAGGGTGTCAGGAATAATAGGCAAATGGGTTTTCTTCAAGGCTCAACAAGTTCTTAGTTCAGCAACACTAAAGAAAGAAGACTGAATTCAGAAGCCCTCTGTACCCAGTTTGATATCCTGCATTGCTGTCAGGGTCTGATATGGTGTGTTTTCTGAAACTTATTTGAAGAAGATACATTAAGTACACTTTCAGATTTTAGTGTTATGCAAAACATCCAACTGCAGTACAGGGAGACCAGATGGAGTGGAGAAGTGGAGCAGCAATTTGTCTGATATATCCTGTTTGGAACTCCTTAATGCACTGATTCAGAAAGAATTGCTGTTTCAGAGCTTTTCTTCTGGCTCCCTGAATTCTTTGGTTAGTCTTGCTGTAAATTTGTTAAATTATTATTAAATTATTCTCTTCTGTCATTGTAATACACAAATCTGAAATGTCTCTTTTTTTTTTAAATTTTCAATTCGCAGGAGAAACATTCATGGTGTATCTAAAGAAAAGATCAAAAGAATGTTGGAACGGTATGAACGCTGCCTTACTGTTAGGACAATACTGGATTCTTCAGTTCCAGACAAATCAGAAGCTGCTGGTTGGGGTGAAGATCCTTGTCAGGAGGAAAGCCAGAGGTTAGATTCTTTCACTAGCTTTGTAGCATAAAATAATAGGCTAAAAATCTAGCCTGTTAGCTTCTTAGCAGCAAAAGCTGGGTAATAGTGTCAGACAGAGAATGCATTAAAAAAGATAAGTAACAAAAAAATCCCTCCATAGTTTACTTAATTTTTAAGAATTTCAGGATTTTCAGAAGCGAGCAGTCAGGGGATCTAGTCAACTTTCCAATGCTTTTGAAAGCCTCCCATTTTGGCTGTGTTACTTTTCAAGAAGCCAATCTTGACTTACTTTCTGTTATCTTAGAAATACGGTGTTGGATGTGTGTTATAGATACAAAGCACTTAAAATGTATAAATTGCTTTTTAGAAGAATGTAGTCTCAAATAAGAGCAAATTACTGTTTCCAAATTTGCATGTTGATACTAGATTATATCTTTGTGGTAGAAGGTGGATTCATTGTGCAGTAGTAGCAGGTTACCTACTTGCTCTTCAATATATTCAATTTAAACTTGTCTAGGTTTCCGTTGGTTGTATCCACAGCTGTTTTGTAGTTGCCTGTCTGGATTGTGCTGCGTGTTGTAATGCAGTGTTGTGGCTCAGGAATGGCACTCCCCAGTTCAGTGCCTCCACTGAGACTCTCCCAAACCACGCGCTGCTCGTTCATTCCCCTTTCCTCTTCCCATTCCTGCCTCAGCAACAACGTGAGGTGGTGTAGAATAACCTCCGGGTTCTGGCCAAAACTAGGGCGCATAGGAAATCAGATTTTATTTTAGTTATTATTTCACTTGAGTTTTGCATGTGTGATGTATTTGAAATGATAATTAACAGAATGTAGTTGATTGTGAAAAATGGTTTGACAAGAAAAGGCACATTCTCTCCTAGTTAATGTTTAGACTGTCTTTAGCATTAACGGGAGAGAACAACAGTCATTAGATAAAAGTATATTTACCAGACTTGCTGATCTGAATGAGGAAATGTCTGGCAGCAGAGTGCTTTGATACAAAACTGAATGCTGAAAATGGGATGGGAGGGGAGATTGACTCCGGAGAAAGTGTTCTTAGCCCGGCGCTCTAGTAAGAAGGGGTTACTTACCAAAGAAAGTTTATCTTTGCTTCGCTCCTTTTTTATTGAGGAGTGTTGGAGTTACAGCTAAGTCATAAATTTGTTTTTCTCTCACTAGAAGTGTAACTAGATTAAACTCTCTACTCTAGTTCTAACTGGAGTTAAAAATGTAGACAAATGCTTTAAGAAGGTTTGAGATGAGTTTGTATTTCATTCCAATTTGTCTTTCAGAAAGAGAGAGGCACATTCTGATGTAAAGGGAGAAGAATGTTTTGCTTCTGAGGTGGAGCCTCTTGAGTTAGCTGAAGTTGATAAAACTTCTCCGGGTACTTCTCTAACATTAGAAAGTAGTTGTGATCCTGAGCATTTTCAGAAAGAGGAAAAAGAAATGGAAAATAACTCAGTGGAGCACAATTCTGAGAACAGCACTGTTCAAGATGACTTGGAAGTTAATTTATCAGATTGCTTCAAAAAAGAGCTGCCCTTGGAGAAGAAAGAAGAAAAGGGATTAAAAATAGAAAAAAATACTAAAACAGAAATGGATGAGGTTGATGTGATCCCAGCTGAAGAGATTGTGAACTTACACACAGGTGGAACTGAGGAACACAGTGATAGCATTCTCAGTGTTCAAACTGCAGTTGAGCAATTGGGCAAAATATGTATGGAACCAAAATCAACACAAACGAGTAACACAGTGGAACCAAGCAGTTTGGCTTTTGACATGTCAGGAAAACCGGAACTACTAAACTTTCTGGGTGACTGGCCCATGGAACAAACAATGGGACAGAGAGTAAAAAGATCTAGAAGACTAGAAAAATCTCCTCTGAAGAGTGATAAGGAAGGTGAAACTCCCAGTCAGCAGCATTCTGAGATAGGTAAAGAGCAAGTGAGCCTGCTTGAGACATGTACTGTGGAGAAAGGACCTGAGGAAGAAAATCCACCTTCTAGCTGTTACTCTGTTAGTTCAGATAAAGTTACACCAGAATTGCAAATGTTAGGACATTGGCCTGTCTCAGCCTCATTAGAACAGAGACAACAAAGGTCAAGGAGAATGAGAAAGACAAATTTAAATCAGTCTGATGAAGATAGAAATACTGAAGGTGACACTAATATGAATGCTCTTGAAACTATACATGTGATTCATGGATCACCTGTGAGCACTGAAGAGCAACAAGATACACAGAGTTTGCCTGTGCACCAAGAGGAAATAGTAGTTAGTGAAACAGTAAGTGAGGAAAAACCCCAAGAAAGTAAGAGAACAAGGAAACATCACAAATTAGCCCTCACTTTTACAAACAACAACTTGCCACATCCCAGAGAAGAGGACCACTTGCCTAAACTTGATGCAGAAGAGAAACAGGACACAAACTTATGTAGGCAAAAAAGTAGCCATTCACAGACTGAATCACAGGACTTTGCTCTCCTGTGGAGATTAGAAAAGAAAATGCTTTTTCCTGAGACAACGAAAGTATTGCATGGCAGGTTAGATGGTTTCAAACCCAAAGACATAGATAATGCCTCAGATTCTCAGGAAAAAATACCCTATCGAGTTACGTATGATAAAAGTACATTCGTGGAGGAAAGTGAGCTTATCAATACTGATGAGTCGGAAGAACTAGATACGCTCTGTAAGCTCTTTGAGTCTGTTTCATTTGAAGCTCTGAAAGATCTGTATGAAAGATGTAACAAAGACATAGACTGGGCCACGGGTCTGCTGTTAGACTCTGATGAAAAGTTACGTAAAGCTGTTGATGCTGAATGCTTTCAGGTAAGTGAAAGTGAGCCAGTGGTTGCAGACCTTGATTTCAAGGCAGGTAGAAGCTATGATGAGAATCTCAAAGCCTGCGAACAAGCCCCACAAGTACTTGGGGCTGGTGATATCTTTGAGGCTTCAAAAGGCAAGAACTCATCACTCAGCATTGCAGAAAGTAGGGCTACCAAGACAGCTGTGACAAGTGCTGATGTGTCTGACTCATTCACTGCTACCTCATTGGATAATTCAGTGGAACTGAAAAATTCTGTGGATTCAGCCCCTAGAACTGAAATGAGCAACGCAGCAGCAGAAGTCATTGAGCTGTCCATTTCAGGAAAGCAGAAGGGAGAGAGTGAGAGTCCTCTTGAAGATGTAAATAAGCCATCACTTTCACAACTTGATGCAGGTTTGCCTCATGATCCTAACACAACTTCTACCAATTTGAAATTTGAATTAAATAATGAAGGTGACAGTAACCCTTCAGAAAGCAATGCAGAAAATTCCAAAGGGACTGGTTTGTTACTGGAAATGGATCGTGCACCTCTGATTGGTCCTAGGAGCAATAAAGAACTGGAGATGGATAAAGAAACTCAGGAGAGTTCCATGGAGATATGTGGTAAAGAAGAAATTGAAACTCCAAGCTGGGCTGCAACTAAAGCCGAGAGACAAAGCCCTATACCAGCATCACATGCAGCCTTCAATATAGATTGCCTAGAACTAACATTGCCTCCTGAACTGGCACTCCAGCTGAAAGAGATATTTGGACCTGTTGGCATTGATGCAGGTATGATGTAATTATATACATGTTTTTATGAAAAAAAACTTAATCGGGTAGGAAACCTTTCTTTCTTTGCCTTTGCATTTTTCCCTTCATGGTTGATTTTTAGGGAATAGATTCCCATAATTCTTCATGATACTGTTGGCTGCTGTTGTTAAGGCAGAAGTGAAACTGAACTAAGCATGGCATAAAATATTAGTGCAGTAGTGCTACCGTCTGCCTTTGTCTTTTTGTACGTGCACATACTTCAAAATAAAAAGAAAACACGTTGACTTATTTGCATTCTGAGCAACATGCTTTGAGCTTATATTCAAACTCTGAAGAGATACTTAGATGATAAGGAGTATGCCAATTGTCACAGATTAGGAAAGAAGAAAGGGAAGAAAACCTTTCAGCATCAGTTAAGTTGGGGAACAAGAAAATGAATGGTTAAGGGAGATGAAGTGTGGCTGTATACTGAAAAGATGACAACAGACAGTTGTTGCTGTCTGCTGGCAGATTATGGTTACGGCAGCCATAAGCAGCTTGAACATGCATCTCAAAAGTTAAAGAATGATAGAAAAAGGAAAAAAGAAAATAGAAGGAATATACAGCTTGATGTTTTTCTCTCCTTTTTCCCACGCTTTTTCCTTTTTTTTTTCTCGTTTCCGTCTTTCATCTTGAAGATTACTTGATGCGAAACCCTGGATACCTGATTTATTGGTGGGTTTGATTGCAGGCCTCTTTGCCTTACATGCCTACTTCCTGAAAAAAAAAAGTGTGTTTTTTATAGCAGAAAAGTGTTTTATAGTGTCTGAAATATGCCCTATATTTTTATTTGATGTCTACGTACTTCTTGCTTCTTTTATTTTTGAAAGGGTGAGAAACACCCTTTTTAGGAAAAAGAGCTTTTATTATGATACCATGATAATTTCTGCCCTTTCCTTTAGAGTTAGGGGACTGCTTGGAGTTTGTTTCTCTGAGTTTGTGTGTTGGAAAGGAGGGATGTGACTGCTGTGTTGGGCTGTGGAGTGGGTATGCTGTACAGAAGAGCAGTTGCCATGTGGATTACAATGGAATAGGGGGAATCACAGTTTCATGGATGAACCTGTTGTTTTCAATTAACAATGGCTTTGTAAAGAAGGGTCTGCTAGAAAAACAGAAAACAGGAGGAAAAACACAGTCATCCAGGTAGTCATATTTCAACAATATACAGTTAATGTTAACTTGTTTCTTTCCTACCCTTTCGGAGCTTCTGAACACCCGAAAACAGTATCTGTGGCATGCTTTTTTTGTTTAGAATTTTTTTTGAGGCATGACAAGTTTATGTAGAATCTCCAGATTTAAAACTAATAAGTCTAGGCTACTGTACTTTAATTGCTTACATAAGTTTTATAGAATGTTTTTAATGAATATATTCTCTTTCTTCCACAAGGATCACTAACTGTTGAGGATTGTGTGGTTCACATTGATCTGAATTTGGCAAAAGTGATTCATGAAAAATGGAAAGAATCTATTCTGGTCAGTAGATTTCTTGCTTATGATATCATGTGGCATGCCTGTATTTTGTCAGACCGTTTGTCTCCGCATATCTTGGTCTAAAGGTGTTATCTTTGCAAGATCAGTGATAAAATACAATAGTAGTTTGTAAAATGTGTGGAATATATCAGTATGTCATAATCATTGGAGCTATTGAAAGATGCTTTGAAGGATGTCATGAGTGCCTCATCATGAAAACAAGATTCTTAAAAAAGAAGGATCATAGTGCACAATTTCACTACAAGATTGATGAAAAATTCCACTGGCCAAAAATCCTTACTGTTTTTTTGACCTGTAAAAAGAATTCTTTTATGAATTATTCTCTATTCAAAACATCTCCATGTGCAATAATTGAGACAAGTTCTCTAACCTGTGTTCTTTCACAGCTTTATGGAACCTGGAATGCCTTTTGGCAAAATTTTTGTTTGGTTTATATAATTAAGGCTATGAAGTCTTAGCAGTGGGGCATGTTTCGCTGGTTTGATGTGTTTTCAGAAAGATAATTCTAGCTTATAGATTTCACTGCATAATTATTTTTCCTAAATATATTTCTTTTAAAAGATTTAATCTTTGAGAAATACTGTGAGACCTTATTTTGAAACTGCTTTGATTAGAAGCTAACACTTGCAAAGTTTTTCTGCAAAATTCATAACTTATAGCATTCATGATTTTACTGTTTTTATTTAGAAGCGTCAGAGGAGAGATGAATCATGTAAGTTGTCTGCAGAAGGTATGTTGTGTATTTCTCTTAATGGTAAAAATACTTAATTTTCCATTATAAAAATATTTAATTATTTGAAACTTAAAGTTACAAATACTCCATCTGTTGAAAAATGATGAACTTATTTATTAAGCTAAATTTTATTGCCTTTGAATCCATTTACCAATTGCTTATGGAGGTGTGGGGGAGGGGAGGGAAATTAATTGTAAGCAGAATCACTGGTTCCAGATAAAGTCTGTAATTTTGTGTCGTTCAGAAAACTTAGAGAAGCTGTAGCTGAAGCAGACAGCTTTTTGGTAGGACGTCTGTAATCTTTGTGGCAAGAAAAGGAGCAGCCAGAGAATTACTAGCAGAGTAAGATTTCTGCAGGTGAGGAAGAGAGGTCAGGAATACAACATTCACATGTTGTTCTTTTCAGAGATGATTTTAGCAGGAAGATGGATGCCTTGTTCAGAAAGTGTTAACATCTCTCGCAGTCTGGTTTTCATTCGGCTCCCAGAAGAAATGTCCCTCTATGGCAGAACCCCACTGCAGATTTGGATTGCAGTGTGGGTGCAAACTCTCCGCTCAGTGACCAAACAATGCTGTTGCCATTAACTTGTAGAGGCATAAAACCAGACTGTTAAGCATCTGTCCTTAAATTGTAGAAGAAAAGCAGGTAAACATACGAGTCAGTGATTCTTTTATGAAAGCAAACAACCCCCCACTTAATGTACGTGCAAGGTAGTTTACAGCTGTAAGGTATGTCTTAGCACTTGAAAATTTGGTGAGGAAGTCTGATGGTTTTCTTTTGTTTCATGAAATAGATAAAGATGATCAGACAGTCTTTGGAAAATGGAAGTAAAGAAGGTGAAAGCAATGTGTTGGTTTCTGTTTTAGCATTGATAATCTTGTTTTAACAAAACTCAAACTGTATAGGTTGAAAAACTTGTCTTAATTATTTTGGCATTGCATATATATATAACCTAATAAGTGTTTTGTCACCCTACTTTTATTGCTTTTAAATATCCTACAGTGATTCAGCGGATAGATACAGATGACTCAGAAGTGCTGTTATCTCAGAATGCAGACAGTAAAATACAGAAGAAAAAAACGAGCTGGCCTGCAGACACCTCTCATGATATACAGACGAAAACCCCAGCAACATCAGACGTTTTTCCATTTATGGATCACTGGAATGCTCAGATTCAGAAAGTTTCTCTCAGGCAAATAATTTCTGAAGAAATAGCAATGCAGGAGAGACAGGACCTGGTATGGATAGCACCAGTTTTTTTATGTGATTTAGGTTCATTACTGCTGGTGAAATAGAGTATGTCTTATTTGGTGACTCCACCTTGTGCTGCTGATTACAGCTTGAATTTGTGAGACGTATGCATGCCAATTAGTATTGTTGATTGCTGTGATACAGGAGTTTGTTGGTGGGAGATGGTTCTGTTTGAAAAATACAGTCTCATTTCAAATGTAATATTTTGATTGTTTCACAAACAGATCGTGCTGCATTTCACTGTACAGGTTAGCATTTGTGTTTGGTTGAATTGTTTTTTGATTGCTCAGCTAAAACCAAAGATCAGTGCTTCCATGCTTTTTATTGTGACTGCAATACCAAAAAAAAGTTCTTAGCTGGCTCCATGCCTTGTTTGTTTAGAAGTGTACTGAATTGGTTTTAGTATTTTTTTGTAAGGAGAACCCACAACATTCCTAACAGATGAGATATTAAAATAAGTACCTGGGGTTAATCTCAAACAAGTTTCTGTACCCACTTCTCAGAAAACAGTAAATCTTTACTACATTTTTACTAGTTCTTTGTTTTGCACACAGAGTTCCCCCACCCTGCTTGTTTGGCTTGTGCCTGATACTGCCCTCTACTGCCCCACCGTTGTTCAGAACAGGCGTTCTTACTTGTAACAGCCTCTGATAAGCAGCTGTCCTAAAGTAGAGGAGCTTTGAACTGGTGTAGAAAGTTGGATGGATTGGCCTGTACTTTGAAAATGGCTTGTGGATTCTTTCTTTGAACTGCATGTATGTGCCCTACTGATAACAACTACTGTCATGTCCAGAGCTTTATTTTCAGTTTGGATTCATGGAGCTTGGCTTTATTTTGACCACTTTTTTTGTTTTTTTAAAAAAATCTGAATATTAGAATGATCAGTCCAATTTATTCTAGGCTATAATTATGTCATCTTCTCAGATGACTTCACAAACTAGAATATTTATTGCAGACACAGCTTCAGATAACACCAGACCAAAATTGTTCATGCTGCTTAATAATACAGTGTTGTTTCAACTCCAGGCCCTCAGTACAGAGAAAAGAGGTGGACTTTGCACAAGCTTAGCACTGGACTAGATGGACTAGCAGGCAATAAATTCCAAAACTTAAATCCCTCCTAAAAAACCCTCCTTTTACTTTGTCCAAATTATGAGGGAGCTCCAGCTGCATTACTTCAAAAGACTGCAGAGTATTGCAGTGGTGTATAATACAACTCACCTGTCCTTAGTTCATGCTGATCAGCGTGAC
Source organism: Oriolus oriolus (assembly GCA_013400235.1). NCBI lineage: Eukaryota > Metazoa > Chordata > Aves > Passeriformes > Corvidae > Oriolus > Oriolus oriolus. The sequence continues at coordinate 64,823 of VXBT01001887.1, forward strand.
AGGCTGATAATGGCATGTTGTCATTGCTGTGGGTGCATACCAACTGAGTAGATACTTTCTAAATTGTAACAAATAATGGTAAAGTTGGATTGGCTCTACCTGTACTGTATTCTGTTCTAATCAAGAACTTGTAATGTATTTCTTCTGTCTTCTGGGTAGAATCGTGTTCCATCTACAGCTAGAAAAGACTGTGCTGCTAAACTAAAGGAGAAGCAACTTTTTGAGATGTTTCCAACTATTAATCAAAATTTCTTAATGGATGTCTTCAGGGACAACAAGTAAGAAATGTTTCTACTTCTTTGTAAAAATGGTACTCAGTAACAGTTACAGTCATAAACATTGAGAGTTAAGATACTGCTAAAGAATGGCTTTTTCCAAACTAGCGCTTTCTGTTAGTCTAAACAAAGGCAAAACTAGCTGGTCTTAAAGGCAAAAAGGGTATAAAAGCTCTCAGCTTAGACTCGTTTCTTATTAGGGGGAGTAGATGTTTTCTTTCAGTGGGAGAAGAATGTCTCTGGCTATTGACCACTGACTGGCTGTCAGTGGAACTGTGTATTTTCTCTAGAGCTGAGGTTTAAATCTAGTGGGAGGAATTAGTGGGTGTGGTAATAGTAGGTTCACAGAAAATGGCATCTGCCCAAGAGGAAAACAGTACCATTACCTGATGTTACCTGTGAGTACTTTCCTGATTACTACAGCAGCTCTGAAGGAATGAGCCATCTCTCCATCTCTTCCTGCTGACATTCTCTTTCTCTCTTCTGAATTATATTTCTGGGATATGTGTCTACCTTCTTAAATCTAAGTTGATGAGAAGTGAACTTTTTTTTTCAAGAGAAACATCTTTTTTCATCCTCGGCCATTTGAATGTCTGTCTCTACATATGGGTTTGCATACCTACTTGTCAGTCATGTTGCTTGTCCAGGCTGTTATGAAAATCTTTTCTGTCTGAAATATACCCTTCATCCTTTTCTATAACTCAAACATTTCACCATCTTGTTTTTCACATTCTAAATTGACTTCATAGTGTTGCCTTTCCCAAAATCTGTCTTTACTTTTGATCAGTCTGCTCTTGTTAGCTTACTAAACATCAAGAATAATGAAGAAAAGGGGCTTATTAGAAAGCTGATGGCAACTGATGTCTTACTTAACTAAATTTGATAACAAAATTTGACTAAAAATACAAGGATTTTTTTCATTAGGGTTTCAGAAAACTGAGCTAGCTTTAAATTAGTTTGAACTATCTAACCCTGACCAGAGAAGATTTAAGATGAACTATCTTACCCAGCCCAAAGGGCAGCATTTATTAATGTCTCTTTGATTAAGGTAGGATGCAATTTACTTCAGTATGTCATTTTCCTTTTAACGTTCAAGTGCCCCTCAGTTATGTTTCAGTCAACCAAGACTGCATGTGTGTTGATGCCAGTAATGCCATACAAGGAGTTGCAAGCCTTTCTGTAATAAGCTGGAATATTCCATTCCAGTGTTTATTTTCAGTGTAATCTATTTCTGTAACAATATCAAGGTTTGTAATAATTTAGATAAATACAGCAGCTATTAATATATTTCTAAAGTAATAGATTTTATTTATCCTTTACAGCTACTCGTTAGAACAAACTGAACAGTTTCTGAACTGTGTTCTGGAGGCAGATCCTGTGAAAACAGTTATAGCTCAAGAAAATGTTCAGCAAAATGAAATTGTTTCTTCCTACAGTGCTGCAAAGAACCGTGAGAAGAAGGTATTTATATATTTTTTTTAAATCATAGTTACAAATGTAGCCAAAACTGTGCTAATGAAAACACTCTACAATGCATCCATAACGTCAACAATGCAAATTCCTACAGGCAAAAAAAAGTAAGGAAGAGGATGATCCTTTGAGTGAAATGTTTCAAGACTTTGAGTATCCACAATATGATGATTTAAGAGCAGAAGCTTTTTGTCACCAGCAAAAGAGACAGGAATGTTTGAAGAAGGCTGGGGAGGCCTATCGCATGGGTATGAAGCCTGTGGCAGCATTTTATGCACATCAGGTAAACAATAATATTGTGCTTTTTGTCTGAATTTAGGGAGTTACTTAAACACAGAATTGGAAGTGATAAGGAAAACATCATGCCTACTAGAGTTGATTGATTAGGTCACTGTCCCCTGTGTGTTACACTGACAATCACAAGTAAATTCACTTTCACTAGTAATGATATTGGCACAGGAAGCTAACATAGCCAAATTTGGTGCAAGACCTCATGAAAGGTCTAGTGCTTAATCACACATGCTCCTTTGTCCTAGATCTCTCTCACATCACATCGCATACTTGTAAACACCAAGATTTGTGTCCAGATGGTCTGGCCAGGTCCACTGGAGTGTGACATGCATTGCTACAAACAACATTTTTTGAATCCTCTGTATATGTTGGTGCTGAACTGTTTGTAGACACATCTTCTGTACTTTATAGGAGTCAGACAGGTATTAAGATGTCATCTTTTGCCACAGAATCTTACTTGCTTCATCCTCCATAAATCTTGGGCAAGATTGCTGCCTGCTGTCTTCGCTTCTTCATTCTGACTGTCTTTATGGCTACAGTCTGTCTTGGGTTGGGATAAATGAGGTGTGTATTTCATGTTTTTCACGATACATCTGGTTATGGAGTGTAGATCTGCTGCTGATCAGTCTTGTGTGCTCTGGCCTTGGAGCACAGGCTCTCTGGTCTTGATTCAGGCACATTTCTTAGTATGTACCAGTTTGAGTGCTGCTGATCAGTGCTGGTGATCATACTCTTGTTTTTAAGTATCAACTGTTCTTGTAATCAAAGCTCCTCTATGTTGGTTTCTTGGTGCCTTCACAGGAGACCTCTCCACTGACACCACTCCTAAAAATTCCATTACAAATATCTTCAGAGGCTGTATTTTTTCCCTCATCTAATAGCATATAAAAATTTCATAAGAATTCACATTGTAGAAGCATTTAATTCTAAATTTTGAATTGTATTATGACAGAAAAAAATGTAATAATAAATAACTTGAATTTGCTTATTAAAAAAGCTTTCATGCAAGTGGTATAACTCTAAATGTTTAGATTGTTACTGTGCATGTAGGAAATACTGATTATCAATCTTTGTAATGAACCTTTAATGTTCTATATTCATATATTCTTGAAGTTTTCAGAGATTGAAAACAAAGGTGTGCAGGATTTTAAATAGAAATGTAATTTCAAGTCCTGTCTTGCTTTTGTTCTTATCCATAAGAACAAATACAATCTATTGTAAATCTATTGAAATTTATTTATTATGTACTTTCTTTTAGGTAATAAAAAGGCAAACTAAGCTACCTTTACTCATAAAAAATACTTTATGCTTGGTGGCCTTTGTCTTGGGAATCCTTTGCGAGTGAGTTACAGAGCTGCTGTCTTGGGTCTGACACTAATGCACTTCAGATGATCCATTTTAAGAAAGTGTAAGACAGACTGTCACTTTTGTTCTCTTGAGCCTTTATCAGTCCCAATACCTGGAGTTAAATCTTCTACTCCTTTTCAGACTGTGCCTACAGATCTTCAAAGACGTAATTTGTTGCTTCAATCTCTCAGATATTATCATTGCAAGGTTCATAGCAAGGAGTTGGTACTTGTTCGCTCTGTAAAGTGACTGACTGTACTGCTCCTTGCTCTCATTCCAGAATGGACTTACTGACCTTGTCAGTCATAAAAGATGTCAAAAGTATTAGGAGAGATAATAGGCAACTATTAAAAATGTTTACCCTTGTCTTGTCTGAAATTTCGGGTGTGCATTTGGAAGAATTAACCTCAAATACAACAGTCAGCAGGTTTTTCCTTATCTGTTGGGCAGTTTCTCTGACACTGTTTCACTATAATTTTAGGAAAATACTTGCAGAAAGTAAAAATCTGTTGCTAGGAAAATAAATCTGCAACTCACCATGGAGTGTAACTTTTTAGCTTCAGTAAAGACCTTATGATTTTCTGCCTTTTCTGCCTTTTTTTTCTCCTTGTAGGACTTTTGTTATAATGTCTTCTTTGTGCCAGCCTTGAGCAGTTTCTCACAAACAGATTTAATGAAATCTTCTTGCGACTAGGTCTCACTGAACCTCTTGCAAAAGTTCTGCTAGAATTATAAGTTTTACTGCTTCAAACTTGAACTAAAAGCACCCTGCCAGTGCTGTCATCTTGAAACAAGTGTGGAACTTAGATTGTTTGTGTGTAATAGTCACTGTGCTTATGAATAAAGGGTCGGCTTCATGAGCAGAAGATGAAAGAAGCCAACCATGCTGCTGCTGTGCAAATTTTTGAGAGAGTAAATACTTCCTTGCTGCCTATGAATGTGCTGGATTTGCACGGTCTCCACGTGGATGAAGCTGTGAATCAGTTGTCCAGAGTGCTGCAGGAAAAAAGTGAAGGTAAGGTTTAGGTAATAATTCTTGCCCCCTAAAAATTATTCTCATTTTCTATTAATAAATCATGGTACATGGCAATATGAGAGGGAATGAATGTAGTTTAGTAATGTCTATGTTAAAAAACAACTAGGCTTTGTGTTGTCTTGTTTTCAAAGTACCCCAATGGAATTGTTTTCCTTTGACATGACAATGATTCCTGTTGCTTTCTGTCTTGCCCCTCTCCCCCTGCTTCTTTGTAAACCTACTTCTTCCATCTGTTTTCTCCTTTTTTTATTATTATTATTGAATACTTGGTCTATCCTTCCTGACATTTTTAACTGAGGTGAGGATTCAAACGTATGTGTCACCATTGCATTGCTTTGTCACAACTATGTTGCTTTTGTAATCTTAAAAGAAAAATTACTATGTTGGAATTCTAACCACAATGATGATACTGTCCTCAGCTTCTACATGAAAGTGTGTGATTTGAGCTACCTTTCAGAAACTTCAGTATCAGTTTCTTGGTAGCATCTCTTTGAGATCAGAATATTGCTGCTTCCAGAAACGCCATTTTATGCAGTTTTGCTTGAGGGCTCATTTTTTCTCATAGTGGAGTGTTCAAGTACTTTATGAGTGTTCATGCTGTAAAAAGAGACATTTTCTGCATTACTAGTTAACCCTCTAGATTTGAGCACACTGGGAATGCTTTTATAAGAAATATTTCTTATGGAGGGTAGTGCTGCACAAACCTGATTTTTTGAATCAGCTACTCCACAGAGTATAAATAAAAATGGGGCCTTAGATAACCCTTGTCTTTCAAAATGCATCAGAGGTAATTAAATTCCAATATCTCGTGCTATTCCTACAATGACATTTGTGTAATTTAAACTGTTACCTAATGCTTTTTAGAACTAAATTTCCAGAACTGCACTTAAATCAGGAATCCTGAAATTGATAGTAGGGGCTCTCTGTTCAGTCCATTCACCTAAATCTAAAAACGAAGTTAATTTCACTGTACACACATGGGAAAAGGATCAATACTAGGAACTTTTTTGCAGGCAGAATTACCAGTAAATAAATATAAAACCTAAATAAAGTTACAGTGGGGGGGAGTAGTAGTTGAAGAAAGATGTCATGTGAGCTGACAATTCCAAACTGGTAAATCTTGACTTCTTGTGAGAATCCAGTTTAGTTTATTTTTTTCCTCTTTTTCAAACTCTTCATCAGTTTAGGTTGCTGTTATCTCTGGGAAGAGAGCAACTTCTTTTGTTATCAGGGCTAGGTGCCCTAATAAAACTCATGGAATATGTTGATCTGTAGATTTCCGTGCTCCAACATAGCAGAAGATAGTCCAAATAATATGACATAAGTGTCAAAAACTGGATTTATGTTTTCTTTCTTACTCATTTCTTTATTCAATAAAATGTTATTTCTTTACTCACATTAATTTAAGATAAAACATGAAACAATACAGAAACACCACTTAAAAATTCAGTAAATTACACCCACCTCTTTTAATTTTGCAATTTAAATTTATATCACAGGATGTAAATTCTAGTTGAATACTAGACGACAGAAACAGTAAAGCTTCTATGAAATTAGAAGGATTTTGTGATGATCACAATATGCATATTGCAAGCAATCTAGATTTTTAAATTTTGACTTTTTCAAAACGGGGAAAAATTGCTATTGGTATCTAAAATATGCATACAAAAACCAAAGCTTTAAATGACTAGTGAGAATTTTCAGAAGGATGCATGGAAGGGTTACACTGAATGCCAAGTCTCTGCTGAGGAAAATTTTAACCGTTACAATTCCTGCTGTTGCAGAGTACCAGCAGACTGGTGGTAAACCATATCTCAGCGTTATCACGGGAAGAGGAAGCCATAGTCAGGGAGGAGTCGCTCGCATCAGACCAGCAGCTATCAGATACCTCACAAGCCACAACTTCAGGTGAGTTTAGATTTTTGTTACTGATACATTTTTTTTGTTAACCCACATTTAACTAACTGAAAATCGGAGTTTAGTTTTAGAATGCTGTTAAACTACTACATAGATTAGGGCAGGTCTGCTGTTTCAGATTCAATTGTCTGTTGTTTCACAAATCCAATGCAGTTGTGTAGCACCTATTAAATGTTAGATCCTTTCCTCTGAGATAGTTTAATTACATATTTCCATTCAAGATAGCTAGCTTTATTGTGAAAAGTTGTTAATCCTGCTTTTTATTGGTTCCCAATGCTTGCATGTGTGCTCAGTTTATGAGGGATAGCAATTTAGCAAGTCTAGGATGGCACTAGTGTGTTTGCTGCTTTTTATATAGAGCAGTGTAGGAAGGTGAGCATGAAGGTGAGACTCAAAAATAGCAATGAATTCCCATTTCCTTCTTACCTTCTACAGAATACAAGGGTGAAAATCCATTTTGAAAGAAGAGGGAATGAAAGGGGTGCAGGAATAGAGGAACAGAATGAATATAACCAAGAATAATTGGCAGCTTTTTTCCTCAAATCTTCATCTTAGTTTCTGCTGTCTCCAGGTCTTCATATCTCCAGACCCTGTGAAATCCTCCTTCAGTGTCACATCCGAGGACATAATGCTCATTCCTTGACTCTCACATGCACATATACTTGACTGAGAACCTTACCACTTTCCATATGTTTGATGAGAATTGAAAGCGATGGCACTGCATATAGTTTACATGTTTAAGCTTCTTTTTCTTGTTTCATAGGTTCACGGAAATAAAACCAGGCTGCCTGAAAGTCATGCTGAATTGAGGAGTTGTGGAAAGAGGAATATAGAAACTGAGGTGTCAGATGACTGCCAGATAACAGAAAAAACCCCCCACATTTTGAACAGCTGCACTGGTATTTTGTAATGTGTTTTAAAGGATGCTTTTTTATTAGAAGTGGTCTCAATTTACAGCAAGTGGTTTTGTCAGTATGTTTCCAATAAATTTTTGTGTGGAATAGATCTTTTTTTGAACCTGCAAAAGGAAGACACTTGAAAGGATTTGAAGTCTCAGAAATGCAGATTAAGAATTTTGCTGAGAAATATATGATGTTTTTAAGGGAAGTTAAGGTACAATTTTTAGTATAACTGTCTTCTTAGCATGCCCAGTCTGTCTTTTGACCCTCACACATTTTGATTGCTGTGGCTTCTGTATTTTTAAAACATATTACCTTGTACAAAGTTATTTTGTAATTCAGAACTTTGTGCTAAACCCTTCAGAAGAGCAAAGGAGAGGTTGAAACTGGGCAACTGCTGGTATTTCAAATCCAGTTACATCTGAGTGCTGAGTATTTGCAGGTTCCTTCAAAAGTCTGGTGTCTTTTTAGTGGTTATGTTATGATGGGTTGACCAGTTCTATTATCCTTACTCCATTCTAAACTTCTCCAGATGTTGAAGGAAGGTGCATGTAAGGCCTCTGCATTAAGGCCAGCAGTGTGTTTAGTAATTTGGCAGATTTAGTGTGGTCTGTTGAAGGGAAAGACACAATGCTGTAGTTCCATCTCTTTTGGAGATCCACCTGCTGGATTAAAATTGTTTCTTACTTTGTGGCTGTTTAAATGCAGCAAATGCAGTACTGTTTCACTTTACAAGTGTCTAAGTGATGTCTTCATTCTCTGTGTATTGTTCGGTGATTTCCTTGTAGAAAATATGATCATGAGACATTTTAAATGTATTTTTAACATCAAAGTGAATGCTAATATTGCAGTAGTAATTTCCTTACTGGAAATCTGGGAGTACAAAAGTTGTTCTGATTTTGGTGGCGTTGCATCAGCATCTAGAAATATCTGTGTAAAAAACCAAAACAACATTAAAAAACCCCCAAACAAAACCCTTTAAAAATGAAATACAGACATCTGTACTTCGGCAAGTGTTCCCAGTAAACAATCAGAACACTTTTTTAATAGAAATATCTTCTAGAACGCATTGCTATTTTTATTTACATCTTTGCCTCCTGAAATTTTTGTTGTAAGGCTTTTTCAGAACAGGTGTGAATTGTGTATTAGGAATAATATTAATAGATTAAGGATTAATGTGAGGAGTTTTTAAATTTTTAACCACTTTGCAGTAAATTTTATCCAGGAACTACACGCACATAGAGTTTGTATATGAATCCATATGTGTGTGCAAGTTCTGCAATTTGTATGCATGAGTACTAATAAACAAAGAACTTCTGTGAGAAAAGCTGTCCACAGAAATAGGTTTCACTTGAAAATGTGTCAGTATAAGTTGCTGACAAGCTGAAAGACACGATGTTTCCTGAATGTATCTGTATTTACTCTAATACATACACAGTGAATATGATGCATGGTAGACTTAAAAATGAGTTTGTCATGCTTCAACAGATACAGTAATATTTTCCTGGTGATTTCAAGTGGAAGAATAGCTTGAATAATACTTAATCAAAGGGACTCTTTCTATAATAATAGACTGCCATAATAAGTTTGTTGTTTTTTTTTTTTTGTGGGTAGTTAGCTCATCTGAATTGTGTCCTTTCTCTGTTTCCTTCTCTCTGTGCTGCTCTGGTAACCAGTGGGTGAAATACAAAAGATCTGTAGTCCCCAAACAGCACTAGCAGAGCTGTTTCTGCCACTGCATGGTGTCCTGTGTGGTGAAGCCCACACTCCATCCTCTGTGACAGTGCCTAAAATGGACTGAGATGCCATTTAGGCACTTGGCCTCAAGACAGTAGTTCAGACTATCAGCTGTACAGGGTTGCAAATGCTAGAACTGTCTCAGTGGAGCCAAGATCTTTGCTTTGGACCAAGGAACTTCCTTCTGCTCCTGAACAGGTTTTCCTTAGTGCTGCTGTTTATAACAAATGTCGTTGCAGCTCTCTGGGACAGCTCTTTGCAGTATAGTCCCTATTGGTTGGCCTGGGTGGCTGCTGTGTGTTGAGCTGCTTGGGTGCCCAAGCCCTACAGAGATGTGCCTGTAAACAAGGAAGTGCCAACACTTCTGGTTGTTTTGGGAGGCAGCCTCATTCACTCAGCATATTCACACCATTCCCAACATGGACAAAGACAGCTTAGATTTTAGTTCAAAAGACAAGCAGAAAGAGTTGTCGTCTTGCCCATCTGTTCATCATAATCTAGTTGACAACTTTACCCTGGAGATGAGAAACACAGCTTTTTGCCTTCTGGCTTAGCAAGTGGATGATGATGATGATTGCACTTCACTTTCACTTCCCCAGAAAATGCTCTGACCAATGTGCTCCGGAGTATTTTTGAAGTTGGCACTTCCTGAGCCTCTTTCAAAATTACCACTGCAAGCTAAAAGTGCAAGATCAAGTGGACAAAAGAGATTAAAGAATTAAAAGTGCATAAACAGTCTCTGGAAGTGGGCTAGGGCTTTTCAGAAAGGAGCTGCTCCTGGTGAGCTTCAGTGTCCTTCTGTATTATTTTTTCATCTCTTAGTCCTGTTTGGATAAATACATTAAAAGTGTTCAGGGTAAAATCAGCTCTACCCAGTGCTAGGAGAATTTGTTACCTCCAGTCTGTCCAAGTCAGCAGAGAAATACACAACTTAAGAGCAGTTTGAAATACTTTTCTCTCTTCCTCTCTTCATTGACCTTTGGGGTACAGGTTGAGGTTCACGAACATACTCCGAATGCCCTGCCTGGGATAGATTGGTCTTTCACCTAGCATACGTTGTTTGACTAGCAGCTGAACTTTGATGGAGATGATGGCTTAAAATCCTAACACTGGCAGAACCAATCTTGCCTCTATTGAAAATAGCGACAGAGCCTCTGTCAGGTTCAGCAACTCAAAATGAGGCATTGCAGTTCCAACTCAGAGAAAATAGGGTGATCCTCTGAAGGATCTCGAGCATGTGCCTAAAAGCTGTGCCGAGCTGGATACAGAACAGATCAGAAGGTCAGTGCACAGAGTAAAAATAAGTAGAGTTTTATCAGTAAGGATCTCCATGCCTTCAGCTACTTGCCAATATTCCAGAAAAACAACACTGGAGCTCTTGTATTTCTCTGACTGGTTTTATAATGTATTCTGGGATGAATTCTTTGAAATATAATTATTTCAAAATGGTATTTCAAAGTAGGTTACATTTTAGAAGTTCCAGCTGTTCTGATGTCTCTTGCAGTTACATTGGTGAGAATCCATGAAAATCCTGAGGTATCGTGTAAATTCTGTAATTTTAAGATACTTAAAATAGCAGTATTGCCACCAGCACTCTGAAATAATGTGCAACTGTTAAAATACCTATTTTGTGTACCACTTTCTATTCTATTCTGTTCTTCTACAGCATGTGATTGTGACAAATGGTAGCCTTTAATATGTGACTTTTGGTGTCTTCTTTTACAAAACATTTTAATAGTTATCCCAAGTTTTGATTTAGGAAAATTATCATTTTTTAATATACAAAATTAATGCTCGTGCTAACATTGATGAGTGATCTTAGAGTAAAAAAAAAAAGGCTAGAGGTGCAATGAAGAAAGATGTCTGAAGTAATGTGACTGTTGAAAAGTATTTCAGTTGATTGCGAAAGTAGTAGGGCAAAAATGTTATTTTAAAAAATATTTCAGGATACCTTGACAATACTTGATGACTTTGGCTTTTGCTTTTAATATCATGTGGTACATCCCCCCTCAAAACCCAACCAAAGCCCAACTGTTCATGCTATTTCAATTAAATAAACTGCAGAGAATTAAATGACTGTATGTGAATATGCATGTGAAAAGACCTAGTATTGCAGCTACCAATTGTAAAAGCTGTTAGGACCAGTACATTGGAAGATACAAATTTCTATTTTTAAATTAAAATTTAAAAATGTTTTTTTATTTGTATAAAGTTGTACTTTTGCTGTTAACAATAATTTTGTTTTTTACTGAAATAGTTTTGTAATTTGCATTTAGAATTTCTAATGTGAAAAGGAATTTACAAAATCTAGTTTAATAAAGGATTTTTGCCACAAGTATAGCCTTCTGTCTTTCCTTGGAAAACTGTGTTTCAGCTTGTATCAAATTTTTTCAAATAGTAGTCTTGGAGTTCTGCATGAAAACCACTTGCTTGGCTTCAGGATACCATCTGTAGGGAGATGAAGCAACCATCTGCAGGCATAAAAAGGAACAGATTTGTGGCCTGAATTTCAGTGCTGCAAGTGAGAGCTGAATGCTCAAATTACTGAAAACGAGGGTCAAGGCTTCAGATTTTTTTGGCCTGAAGTAGCTGAAGAGATGCTATTCCAGGCCAACTTACTCATGAGAGAGTGAGAGCAGTGGTGTATGTCAAGGGGAGGGGCCGGTCTGACCGCTGGAACAATGGGAGTTTGGGGGAGGGAAGTGTTCTGGATAGACCTCATTTAGCAAGAGCCCTTAGGTCAGGGGCAGTGAGAGGCTGGATCCTGAGGAAGCACAACGTCGTCCCCGTGGTGGATACAGAGCTAGGAGCTCTGGCTTTTCCCAAGCCTGCCCTGTTCTGGTCAGGTGCGGGTATTTTCCTGTGTATTGTCCTGGAAGTGTGGAACAACACCTGAGACCAAAGTGCTGGCTGGAGTCTAACCTATTTTATTAGCTCAGGTTCAGGACAACTTGCTGTGACCCAAGATGACTCCTGCAAAATCATTCTTGTGGCTTCATTGCCTTGCAGCTTGGGTTGACTGCAGAAACAAGTCAGGCTTGTGCATTTCCACAGCAAAGCCCTAACTCATTAGCTGCTCAAGAGAGCAGGGAAAACAGGTTTTGGGAACACATGAAAGCTTGGAAGATGCTGGTTTAGATCTGACATGGCTGATCCTGAGCCATAGTTATTAGACCACAGCACTGGAAAATGTCTGGTTGGTTGTGTGCTCCTTACTTACAGGACTGCCTGCTCTGGCAGTGCAGCTGAAGGTCCAGCTTGGGCACTAGTCTCTCAAATTGTGATGTTTTAAAGTGGAGATACCACTGCTGGACTTGCTTTCTGTCTTGGGGCAGCTTAACTCCTACCCTTGCTAAAACAGTCCATCCTGACTCACCAGCTTCTCTTTCAGTTCATGCCTTTTTTTCCTGAGTGCTGGGATAGTCTTGAGCGCCTCTCTGCTTCCAGCTGGGAGTTTGCTCTTCAAAAGCACCCTGGGATTTCTGAGAGTCTTTCTCCCTATTTAAATAAGAGTAATAGGATTCTGTAGTCTGTCCTTACTTAGGAAAATTATTTGAACTTTAAGGCTGAAAACTGTAGTGTGGTAAAATAAAAATATTGCTTGAGACAAACAGTTTTTTAGCTCAAATTATTAAAGCACAATTAAATGCGTCTGCTGGTGGAACATGTCAGGTAGTTTGACAATAGGTGGTGCCCTTGCCAATGGCATAGAGTGATGGTGGCAGCAGTTCTTACTGTGCCCCTACCAGAGCAGAGTTGTTTGTCTGTGTGACAGGTGCTAAAGGATGTTATTACACATCACATGCTGTTCGTTTCTTCCTCAGAGGGGGAATACTGTATTTGGAGTATTATTTTGGTGAATTTTTTCTTCTTTACAGATGGGTGGGGTAGAGTAAGTTTTCAAAGTATACTTGCTGCTCTGTGCTAGAGATGGGCAAGAGAAGTTCATTTTTGCATGCAGGTTTGAAGATGGTAATGTCTAGGTTTCTCCATCAGCTACCCTGGGTTGATTTTTGTAGGTTGGATGCTTGGACAGATCAGTCTGTTTGGGGAGACTGACACAAAGGCATTGTGCTGTTTGGTGAAGTTCAGTGCCATTGTGGATGTTGCTGGTGGCACAGTCTTTTTGAAAACCCTGATGGGGAAGGACCCCCTTGACTGTGGTTGACTTTCTGCATCATGGGGCCTGGCTGTGCTAGCAGTGGCTTCTCATTAGTTGCCATCATTAAGCTTCCTTTTTCCTGCAGACTAAGTGGCTTCTACAATGGCAAGGAGCAGGGAGCTAGTGTCTTTGAGGATAAGTTCAGAGAACCTTTCTGATGAACAGTGCCTGTGTTTGTCCTGAATGACAGTTAAAACTTCAGAGGATCCAAGAATCTTTATCGCCCCCTGGGCCAGCCTGCCCTGTGTCCAGGACTGCTGGAGAGCCTTTGGGTGCTGAATCTGGTCTGCAGCATGCCTCTCCCACACCTCAATTGAAAATTTGTCAGGGAGAGATGGTGAGGGAGCCTACAGAGCATGGAGATGACCTGTAAACTGTAAGAATCTTGGGAAGATCTATGGAGGCATGTGGATGGGCCATGTCTGAGGGGCCATACTGCCAGGTGCAGGCACAGTCCCTGAAAGAGCTGTGGGGAAGGCTGGCTGCTGGAACCAGACAGTACCAAGAGACTGCTGTGATGAAGAAGAAAGGCCTGTTATAGCAGGAGGGACTTTATGCTGGAGGATGGATGGTGGCACAGAGTAAGGGCCTGGCAGTGAATCGAGAGGATGGCAAACTCTAGAAGGTAGCTGCAAAACCCGATAGGAAAAGTTGTCAAGTGGTGAGTGGGTAGTGCAGAGGTGTCCAGAGACCCTGAAGGGCTGCAGGACCATGTAGCAAGGAACCATGCATGGGTGGGGCCCTACTGCAAGGGCAGCCCCTTTCCCCTAGCTCCAGCAGAGCTATGTATCCAAACCAGCCTCTCAAAGCAGCCTGTCACTGGCATACACCATTCAGAGGTCTTGCTGAATTAAATGTGGTATATAGGGTTCAGCATCCTCGTTTTGTACCATGTTCAGTTCTTTTAGCTTTATTTCTGCACCTTTCATATTTTAAGAGGGCTATACAGATCTTTGTCTTGACTGAGGAAAAAAATTCTGTTGCAGACTTTGTGGGTGGGGCAGGGAAGACTTTCAGTTTTAGTGACTTTTGGTGAACAAATAAAGAACTTTTAACATCCATTCCACAATGGACATTTTGGAAAGCCATGCCTCTTCAAGGGTTGAGAAAGTAGCCACATATGCCCAGTGCCACCAGAGGCCTGAGACTCTTATGCTGTCATGCTGTGTGATCTTTAACTCAAGCTGTGGAAACAGAAAGGACTGAGGAGGACCACAGGATAAAAGCCACCAACTTGCTTTCTTTCCTCCCTATTGTCCTAAGCTGCTTTGTGTCCTCTGTGTCATGTTGGGTCTAAAACTGGATTTGTGTACTCCTTGTGAGTAGGGAACATTTTTTCATATGGCCCAGGAACAATCTTACATGACTTGAGGAATGCTAAAATAATAGCAAAATATTAAATGCTGATGCATTTCCTTGGTGTGATCAGGATGTGATATCTCTAATTTTTGGGGGCAGTAGAACATTTGAGAACATTTGAGTGTGGCAGTGCTGCAATGACAATTGTTCTTTCAACAAGCTTGGTAAACAACTGCATGGATTAGTGTTATTTTTGTATTATCTTGAGAAACAGGACTCTCCTTCGTAGACATCTGTGGCTGGTCATACACACTGGCCAGGAGAGCAAGCAGTGGAAATCCTCTGCCAGTGCCACAGATTTAATCCGTTTGGTCTGTAAATGGAGAAATGGTAGCCCCGTGAAGCTGGCCTGTGGGAGTTCTCCATAGTAGTGTTTGCTCCGTGTCAGCTAACATTGCCTTGGATTCCTGCCTCTAAATCAGGGTAAAAGTCGTCTTCCTCCCCTGTGTGCCCTTCTTGCCTTTTCATATTATCTTCTTTTACTGTCTTGCAGTGCTATATGGACAAGTTTGGGCATTTATCCAAATAGCCATGTAAAGTAGCTACTTTGATACGCTGCAGAGAGCAGAACGTCTTCGGAGTGATGATGCACTCTGGCTGGCAGGGGAGCTTCCCCAAGACAGGGAGCAGGTCAGGGCACCTATGTCAGGCTTCTGTTCTGAGCCTTATTTTGGGGTAACATTTCCATGTTTATGGACTAGAAAGGAGAAACTGGCTGGTGAAGCAGAGAGCCTGAGACTGAGCAGTGTAAGTATCCCTATCTCCTCCTCCTGAAGCAGGAGCAAGTGGGGAAAGCACATTCAAAACAAAACTGGCTGCTACCTTCAGTTTGCCGAGTTTCCCAAGGGGAACTCCAATGGCTTCTGCCATAGCTGGGGCAGGAGGTTTGTTTTCTTTCCTGACAAGACGAATGCAGAGTCAGCAGCACCACCAGGGCAGGGCAAGGCCGCGGGCGCGGGCTGGGGCAGGCTCTGGGGAGCAGGGTGCGGGGAGCAGGGTGTCCGCTCCCGCCGTGGCTGCGGGCGGTGTGTGCTTGGCGACTGCCCCGGGCCCGGGGCCGGGGGCTGCCCGGAGCCGCCGCTTCCCGGGGCGCGGAGCCACCGGCGCTGACCGGGGGCTGCGGGAGCAGGGAAAGGGAAGCCCCAGGGCGGCTGCAGCGGGGCTGCTGAGAAAAGAGGCTCCCTCCGCCACTTCCCTGCAGCGATACAGCGCAGCCCGGCGTGTCCTGGGCAGCGCCAAAGGAGGAATCTGCGTTTCCCTCGGCGCTGGCTCCCGGCGCCAGCGTCTGCTGGCCCGGGCGGCCGCGCTGGGAGCCCCTCGGCGGCTCTGAGCCCTGGGCCAGGCCGCGGGCTCTGAGCCCTGCAGCCGGGGCAGCCTCAGGTGGGGGTGGTTTCACTGAGAAAACAACTGGAGCCTCCTCCACGGTTACAGCAAAGCCACTGGTGTTAGTTTTGCATTAGATCCAGATGGGGGAAGGAAGTGGGAATGTCCCCCGGGAGAGAGAAAATTGCAAAAGTCAGGCAGTTTAGAGAAACAGATGTGGGCTTGCATGTTCTGCCTTTGCAAATTAAAAAAAAGAATAATTAAAAATTAGGCTCTTTTTAAACAAAATAAGCACAGTTCTTATGTGCTGTTTATATATCTGGTGCTAGACATAAGCAACAATTAGCTTTATTTTATAATGATCATCTAGGACAGGATAAAGACTTGTAGGGTTAAATATAGTGGGTATGAAGAGTGTCATGGTTTACTTCCTGAGCATTGCACACACCATACTATTTGAGGCAGACCAAAATCAGAGCTGAGTGAATCTGAGGACAAAAAGGAAATCAGGCAGGGGGGACAGAAGCAGCTTCTGCCAATCGGAGGGGCCTGCCCTCAACCCCAGGGCTGCCCTGTGAGGTAGCAAATGTCTTCCCAGAGTGCCAGCAAAAAAAACCCACAACAGGGCAAACACAGGAAGACTCGTGTTCCTTCAATAGGCTAGATGGGTATTTTGGAAATAGTACCTGATTTGGGGAAAGAAGATTGAATTCGTTCTTAGACACTGGAACAGGTTGCCAGGGAGGCTGTGGATACCCCAACACTGGCATTGTTCAAAGCCAGGTTGGGTAAGGCCTGGAGCAAGCTGTTCTAGTGGGAAGTGTCCTTCCCCATGGCCTGGGGGGTTGGGACTGGATGATCTTTAAGGTCCATTCCAACCCTTAAACATTCTAGGATTATATGATGTGACTGCTTTTATGCTAGGCTGTCCCAGAGTAAGGGACGTGGGAGTTAAGTAACCTTCAGTGCAGTTCCTAAGCACGCTTCACTTTCAAGAAAGGGGATGTAGGTTTTCATGTTGCTGTGGAGGAAAGCATTTCCCGTATATTGTCCATCAGTTCTGTGCTGATGTCACTGGAGGAATTGTGCTAGGAAGTTAGGACACCAGATTGTGGGTATCAGATTCCAAGAAAACATAAAGTATGTAAAGGTTAGTTTTGTCACATAGCACGTGTTGCTGGCAACCCAATCTCAGGAGAAATATCCCAGAGAAATAGCTAATTAGTAGCCTCTACACAGTGGGGAAACATAAAAGTAATAAAGAACAGTTCTGTAGTTGAGATAGCAGAAAGCTGTGGTCTCAGAAAGTGGGGAAGTCTCTGCCTGCCTTCCCTCACAAGTGTATGGGTTTAATGTGTGGAGCTGCATCAGTCTTGAAAAGAGGCTGAATGAGCAGAGATGACCGCACCCAAATCTTGGTGCCAAACCCAAGTTTGATCATTGTTTGCACAACTCAGGGTTTTCTGTTTTGGGCCTGAGAGGTCTGTGCTGCTCAGGCATGCCCAGGTCTGAGTTGCTCTGTGCCTTGCACCCATTTCAGCATTGCACCAAGAAACTGGGCTGCTCAGGGCCAAATCCCACAGAGCAGGGGTAGCTGGAGGGCCACCTGAAGCGTAGGGCAAGTCTGTCACTGTAGGGGTAGAGGCAATGGCACAGGAAGGGGCTCAAGAGCTGAGGTGAGTTGAAAGTTGAACTTTGTAACTCAGGAGGCAGGCAGGAGAGTCCACAGGGAGAAGGTGGCATTTCAGGCACGTTGCTTCATTTAGGCTTCTGTGTCAGGCATGCTCCAGTCTGAGCATTCTGGAGGGCTTTGACTCACGCTCTGAAGGCCTCTAGTCCTGCCCACACAGTGTGTCAGGAGCCTGCCTCATGCTAGATTTTGGGTTCTGTTTTATCACCACAGGCTTCAGTTTGTGCCACTTCACTACCAAGCCTGAGTTGTATCTAACCCACAACGTTAGGTTGCTGAGGAACCAAAGCCTGAACTATCAAGGCATAGTAAATAATGTGTGAGAGTTTTACCAAAATCCACATAGGAAGTGCTTGTGAGACTGCGTTTTCGTTTCCTCTTTCAGATTGAGTGCTCTCACAATGAGTAATGTGGCAGATGTTACTGTGCTGGGTCTGCTTTAGAGACTCCCTGAACAATGCTCTCTGCCATGCTGTGAGGAAGCCTCCCTTTTGCTAAGGTATCTGTTCCTGGGAAGGGAATGACTTCACCGCCAGGTTGAAATGTGTCTGGGCAACCTGCCTGATTTCCCCTATGCTGCCCAGGAACTTGGGGAAAGCAAATAGGCACATCCCAGTTTTCCCAACACCCAGCTGGCATCTTGACCACATATATTTTTCCTGCCTCCCTTTGAAAATGATACCAAAAAAGAATTAGGCTCTTTTTTCACAAAATAAGCATACTTTTAATGTATTGTTTATATATCTGGTGCAGTGGCTAGATATAAGCAACAGTTAACTTTATTTTTTGTAATTTAATGATCATCTAGGACAGGAGAAAGGCTCGTAGGGTTAAATACAGTGGATATCAAGAGTGTCATGGTTTACTTCCTGAGCACTGCAGATACCATAATATCCAGGCAGACCAAAATCAGAGCTGAGCGAATCTGAGGACAAAAAGGAAATCAGGCGAGGGGACAGGAGCAGCTTCCTTCCTTAATCTCAACCCCCTTCCTACCATCAGTAGCTGTCTTGTTTCTCCAAGAGGGACAGAAAGCAGTGGATTAAGAAGAAATGTTTCACTTTTCTACGAAGACTTTTCATTGTAGATTAACCCATGTCAAGACCCTGGGTAATGTTATTTTACATAATTTCTTATAAACCCTTAGTTACCTTTGGTTTAAGACTATTTTTTGCTGTCAGCCTACTTCTCAATGCAAAAATAAACTGCAATCCTTCACTCCACCCCCATAAATATTTTCCACAACAAAATGCTTGTTTCTGAAAGTCCCAGATAATGACTCATAATGAGTTTTTTAAAAAGGAGAAGCAATGTATTTTTTAATGTATTAACTATTTTCTCATAGACAGATGTTCCCCTTCATTGCACAGCATGAAGAGGCGAAAAGGAGCAGAAAAACTGCAGTAAGAAAGACAAAAAAACCCCAAAAGCCAACTCAACAAACAACCAAGGATCAAGAGAAACAGGTCAGGTGTCAATTTTACACTTAACTTCGGAATTACCTACATGTGCAGAGTGCATGGAGCTGAGGGTCTTTCTTTGGAGTTCCTGGTCTCTTGGAAGTGAAATGATGGATCAAATGCGCGAAGCATGTGTATTACTAAGAAAGGTCTCAAATAAATAAAATTCAACTATTTTTGGGAAGTTATTGGGTCAAGATCTTTCAGGAAATGTAGTGGAGGGAAATGGGTGAAAATCAAGATATGTTAGAACATGTTTCTTACTCTACGGTTTTGTTTCTTTGCTGAGTTCACTCAGTTCAACAGTTGTTTATGAAGTATTTTACAGATGGATGCACTCTTTTCCAAAATGCAAACTACTTAGCCAGATGGCTTCACATCTGGATTAATCTCAGCATGAAACAGAGAAGAGTAGTTGCATTTTTAAGTATCTGCTCTCTGTAGCAGACCTAAAATTGGTGATGATCACAAAAGACGTTTATATCAGTATAATTTGCAAATAGTATTTATTTCTCTACTTCTGACAGTTCTGAATGTTTCTGGTGGAAACATTTCAAAATATTTGG
Source organism: Oriolus oriolus (assembly GCA_013400235.1). Lineage (NCBI taxonomy): Eukaryota > Metazoa > Chordata > Aves > Passeriformes > Corvidae > Oriolus > Oriolus oriolus. The sequence continues at coordinate 84,355 of VXBT01001887.1, forward strand.
GTGTCTCATTTGCTTTATCTCAATTGCAATGGAAACTTACTGCCTGATTGCTTAGGCTGGTATTGGGAAACCCAAACCCAGTTAAAAACGGACAAATAGATGTTTAATGTGAAAATTAAGAACTAGAAGTTCTCACGTAAACTGGTGATGCGCTGAAGCCCCTTATTCAAAATCTTGTCTCAAACTAAAAGGAAGATTGATGATTTTAAGAAGATAGGATCCCCAAAATGCCTTCTGTGAGCCTTCCTTACCTTCATCATTGTTGATAATTAACTGAACTAATTTCATTTTATAGGGAAAAGAAACAAATTGATTCCCCAGCCTAACTGTGCAGCACTGCTCTGCAAGCTTTGCATCAGCAGGTTTACAGCATATTTACATAGGCTATATTCTTTTTATATTTTTGGCACAAGCTGCCTTTCATCTCCACATAAATTACCTTTTTGTTTCCTTTTTGCTTTATCTTGTAAATTATTCTGTGGGTTTTTAATCTTTCTTGGAAGCAATATGACTTTATCTTGGAATGCACTGTACTGTCATAATGTAAATGTGGACCAATTCATCAGCTCTCTTCAGAGAGTTTCCATCCTGCAAGGAACATAAGATGCATGGCTTCAGATCTGGATCAGGCAGTCTGTTCCTACTGTTTCATGGCTAGATTTGGTCTGAGATAATTTCACTGAGCCCAAAACATTTGCTGAAAAGGACTTGGTTGCCACTTCTGTGCCCCTGGGTTTCAAGGTTGCTTGGGAAGCCAGTGCTCATGCCTCTGCCTGAGGACCAGACATTCCACTGCACTGGTCATCCCGGCCCCTCGCGTTCAGCCCGGGGGCAGCTCTCCTGCTGTGCCGGTGCGCTTGGGCTGCTTCAGGAGAATGGGACAGGAGTGCTCTCTCTGCAGTCTGATTGCCTGATCATACAAAGCTGATAACCTCTTGTGCTGATGGCTCCTAAAGTACAGACCATAGACACTTGAAATCCTGAAACTACCATCACAGCTTTGCCTTCAGTGTTGTGGTAGTGGTTGTGGTAGCTGGAAGCGATGAGAATCTGGCCAGCTCCATTTGTCTGTGCTGGGAAAGCTGGGAGTCTCAATGTCTGTGGTCCCTCCACCTGCTCAGCATCCTTATGCTGGTAGAAGAGAGGATATATATGCTGATAAAATGATACTACTGATCAATCCTGACCAGTGCTTCAGAGGGATCCTCGCTGAATAACAACAAAACCATGTACACCAACGTTGAATCAGCCCGAAGTGCCTGCCTTGGGTTTTTGCACAAAGTCAGCTAAACATGCATACTCTCCTCTGTAAAGGCAGGGCCATATTCCAGGTTCCAGAAGAATATCCCAGGTGTTGTTCCTGCTACTGGAGAGTGAATCGCAAGTAGCCAGTTGTTGATCTGCTCCTTTTCTCCTTGCATGTATTGAGCTGCTGGGCTGTGCCGTGCCATTAGCCCCTGTAGCAGGGAGGAGGCAGCTGTAGGAGCAGCAGAGTGCAAAGAGAAAGCTTTCTGCAGCCTGGAGGGTTTGCTTCCCTCCCCCATCTTCAAGGTTTTTACATCTGCTCCCATAGTCACCAAAGAGAGAAAGATATACCCACTCATATACCAACCCACAACAAACCCACACAGGCAGATCTGCGAAGCTCTCACCAGGAAGCTGACTTACGCTAAACCTCTCCACTCTTTCTCGTCACGCTGCATCTGGGTCTGCTGTCACTGCTGCCTCCAGATGAACTAGACCCAGTTGCCAGGACTACTTTGGCCTGTATGCGCAGCGGTCTCTGATTACCTTCAGAGCTTTGGGGTTTTTTTGTCCTCTCAATAGTACAGTTGTTCTAATTTGCTAAAAAAGAAGTCTATCTGAGAAAGCCAAGAACACAGAACACCACTCTTCTTTTTTTCTTCCCCTGTGTCTAGGATAGTTGACTTCCGTAACGTTTCTTTTCAACAGCTTCTTTCGGCTTCCTGGGTCTGGTGAGTTCATTGCATTTTCTTTTTTTTTCCTAGGAGTCTTAATGTGAATTGATATTCTGAATCAAATTCAATTTGTTTTGTTTTACTTTTGCTAATTACTTTTACTAATAAGTTTGTGAAATTGGTTCACGTAATCAATTTTACTTTTCTGTTAAATACCATCTGTTAAATGCTCAGTATTGAGATAAACAATTAAACACTGGTCTAGATCTTGCATTTTCTGTATTTTTGTTTGTTCCAGACTTTTTTTTCACTCCAGCATAAAAAGGACTTATATAAGGTAGAAAGAGGGGTGTGATGGGCTGTGCCATGGCAGTTTCTTCCATGTTAACTAATATAAGAAAAAAGAAAAAATCAGAATTACTCTCAAGATGGTGGACCTGATTCTGATGCTCTTTTCTGTTGTATGAACTATGAACCCAGGAGTGATAGACATATAAATCTACAACACTTCAAGGGATGATCTTCTTCCTTATTTGTGAAGTACATCATGCTTATAAGAAAACTGTTCTGCTTCATCTTAAATATTTCCAAGCAAATTTAGGTGAAGATTTTATTGTGAGAATTTGAGAAATGAGTTCTTAGGACTGGAGTGAGATTCAAAGTATTTTTAATTTGCTGACGTATCTGTGGCTGGCTCTGGCTCCAGCAGCTGCCTGGCCCTGCTGGGTCTAACAAATGCTTGTGCCACCTTCTGAGATGGAAGATTTCCATCTAAATGGCCATGTCTGTAAGTCTTTGCATTCACATCACTCCCATGGCTTCTTCTCTGCTTTCTGAGCCAACTGTGGCATGCCTAGGGTGTGGGGTCCCCTTACAGAGCAGTATGTGTGTGAGTGCATGCATGCACGTCTGTGCACACCCATTTCCAGATTCTGCTCACAAAACGTGCATCTTATGATGCTCTAGTGGTGACAGAATGGTCCTGTCACATTGCCAATGAGATGCAGTTAATCTGAAAGGTGAATGAGGATAGAGCACACTGAGGCTGGAACCATCTCTCTGACACAGGTCCCCGCAAAAAATCTGAATGTGGATTTAAGATTTTCTAACTTCTCCTTTCAGCTGTGTTTCTACCTGTGGATGGGATAGGAGTTGAGCTGTGGCATCTGGCAGAGGCCAGCTTTAACAAGGGATTTATCCTGAAGAAAATACTTGCAGAAGAAAAAGGTAGGGTAAATGAGATAAGTTAGTTGTGAACAGGCACATATGTCAGCAAATTTTGGTGTCTGTTGCTGTTGGAATGAGGTGGGATGGTGCTTTATATGTTGCTGCTTCATATTTCGCATTTTCAACCCCACCATTTAGATCAGAGTGTGGTGCGTTGGTGATTTTCCAGTAGGAAGGACCATATGTATACACTTACTTGACTTTAGAATGGGGTTTGATGTAATTTTTCAGAGACTGGTCTGAAGATCTGTCATACAAATGAAGTCGAATCTACCAGAGAAAGTGGGTACAGACTTGATGTGAATACCATGTTTGAGACTTGGGCAGTAACCGCAGGGTCGAAAAGCCACGTGTGCACTTGCTTCCTGCTGAGTTTAGAGAGTAGGCCTTAGTGAGGCATAATACCAAGTTTTACATTCCCTAGTTTAGGTGCTGCAAACGAGGAAAAATTGTAGGTTTGTAGTTAAAGAGAATTGGCGTTTTTATAAGTAATCTGTACTTACTAAGTTCCAGAGGAAAGCATTAAATTTAAAAATGTGTTTGATTTTCATGTATAGCAAGACACAGAATTCACAGGCCATCAGCAGGGCAACATGGCTGTAAATTACTCTTCTTGTAGAAGAGAAGTCATCTCTTCTACAGTGAGGGGCAAGCCATATAAATCCTCAAAGAGGTAAGAGGGTGATCTGCAGCATACCCCGAGCACACAGGAAATGAGCAGCCAGTGTGGTGGCGGTCTCGCAGGCTGCGCCCGTTGTGTAGAGCAGTGGGTCTGCACCAGCGGAAGCTCCCGAGGAGCTTTTCTCAGTGACGCTTTCTGATAATCAGCCGAGAGGACACCCAGGCAGGGAGATGAAATTCTGCTGTTTCTCCTCTTGCTTTTGCTGTGCAGTTCTAGATGTATAGTAGCAGGTGGGTTAGGCACTTTTATGTTAAAGATTTTCTGAGAAAATTACCTCTTCACGCCCCATTTTCTTTGTGAAATGTTGGTGCTGTGATTCTATAGTTTTCCCTAAGAAACAGTAGAATGTTACTGAATGCACCATTCAAATGATTAATTTGATTGACATTGACATTTGTAAAATCAAAAATTTCAGATTTTTCTATAGTGCTTTTGATTATTGTTTGAAAAGAGATAAAAGAAATAACTGTAAAACTTAGCTTTTTCAAAGTCTTGATGTAACATTTCAGACATCACACCAAACAGCTTAACATCATTCCCAAATTAGGTTCTCACTTTTTGGCTAGTGGTGTGTGGTTTTATTAAATTCTCAGTTTTCAAATGTTTCCATGCTATAACACAACTTACAGCTGAAAAATATTTTGAGATAAGCCCACCATAGCAATTAAGAAAGGAAGTTGGCTGCAGCTGTCTCAAGCCCACTATTAAAGCGTTATGGCCTTAAAATACCAGACAGGATCACACAAACACAACAAAGCAATGTAACAACAAAATTTGTGGGTTGTAGCCTACCATTAGCTCTTTTCCACAAAACCAAGTAGAGTTTCTTATTTGCTTAGCAGAATTTAGTTGTCCTTCAATTTTTATGTCAGTGAAAAACTGAAAAACCTTCCCGATCCACCAGAAGGACCAGTGTACAGTGGAAGGGGAGACTTTTGGAGCCTGTGAAACCTGTGTAATGCAGCAGTGAGTGTGAGTAGTGGAAGTCGTGGCTACAAAACCGTGGTGTATCAGGTCTAATATGGGCAGCTGGCGAAGTGTCAGGGAGCAATAGTCCTAGCAGTCACAGTCTGTGACTGCTGACAGGGTGGCTGAAGGATAGCTGGGAGCATGGTCTGAGCACTTCCTGCGTGCATGTATTCCTCACGGAGCGGGTGCGGGAGTGGTTTGTGCCCAGCCTTGCTTGTGGCTGTGCCCTGGGTTTATTGCAGACCCTTATCATTCCCCGCCAGCACAGTTGCCTGCTGCTGCGCTGTATTGCTTTCACACGAGGAACTGTGTTCAGTCTTTGGTGACAGAAGCCAAGGAGAAGTGTAAATTCCTAAGGGATGAGGGTGGGGCTGAACTTGGCATGCTTCTCTTTACCTGACAAAATGCATGAACCTGCTGGAAACCATACGAGGATTCTGCTATGGTTTGGGGATTTCCCTACGGGGCGCCATGGTGACCTGTCACATAGGAAAGACCCAGCATGTGCTGGAAAGGGAGCAAACACCTCTCCTGGCAGAAGCTGGCACAGTGGGCTGTGGTTATGTACTGTGCACGATGCCGCTTCTCACACACAAGTGTGAGCGTGGAGTACCAGCAACTGACTTGCCAGCTTGAGATTGTTGTACCATCTGGTGATACCACTTTCTCCTCATGAGTGACAATGTGTTGCTTTTGAAAGTTAGACTGATTTATGTCAAAATATAGATATAACTGGCTCTCCTAATATAAAAGTGTTAGACCAAGACCCCTATGTAGCTAGAGGTCTCTTTTGGTTGTCTCCTGTGCCATGGTCATTGAAAAAATATGAAACCTCTCAAACTTGCAAGAAAACTGTTCTTTCCTTTCACTGACAGGCGTGCCAGTGGACACACAGTCTTCAGCTTGCCTTTTTTTTTCCATCAAATGACTGTTATGAAACAGCCATCATAAAAACCCTTTGTGTAATTTCTTTAGTTTCCATCAATTTAAATGCCAAGTTTTTTAATTCCCACCTCTTTCAGTGGAGTTTTAATTCTGGATGAAAAGCCGTTGGGTAAATTATCTCTGAGTTTGAATCAAGTCCACCAGGATTCAAAAATAAAGCATGGGAAATGTTCTCATGATGTTCAAACATCTCTCTCCTAAAATATCTCTCTTTTCATATGTGTGATCATTTTCATTCAAAATATGTAAAATTCAGGAAAATGAAGGAAAACTTTCTATGCTTCCCACTGAAGAACTTTGCATTAAGATTTACCATAGCGTGGGGATTTGCATGATCTTTAAACCAGCTGAAAGCCAAGTAAGTGTCAGCTATAAATATATTAAATGGCTTTTCAAAATACTCAGCTGAAGAATGAGTGGGAAGGATTTATGTATTACTTTTGGTTGTACAGTCTTTTCTCCTCTTAACCTATACCATATGACCTGCTGCTGTCTGCAATATTATGTGTTTTATATAAAGGTGGGAAGAGATCAAGGTTGTAATGGAATCAGAGAAAAGTAAAGGAAAACAGGCACTAAAATATGTATTCTGCTCTGGCATATGGTTAGTGTAAGATATAAATCAATATAAAATCTGAGCTACCAGGTATAATTTGTCCTAATTCCAGAAAAAAAAAAAAAAGAAAGAAAAGAAAACATGTTCCTTTGAAATTGGGTTTTAATCATAACTATGCATGGAACGTAGGCAGTTTGATGAAGGCAAGTATGCATGCCCATTTATTTTATCTAATTTAATCTGCTACAATTAAGGAATTCTAGAGAGGCTGCATGGTGAGAAAAAAAAATTCCTGCTTGTACTGTAGATATGTATTATCTCTTATTTTATCCGTGTGCTGGATATAATGCATGAATACTGAGTCACGGCTTAGATTGTATAAGGCAACTACCTTTTTTTAATTTATAAAACAAATAAAAAAGATAAAAATCATAAAACAACAAATGCCGGACAGGTTATGATAATTTTATGTTTTATATCGCACCTGCTACTTGAAAAGTAATTGAAATTATTTCTAAACAAGCTCTTCAAATTTTTAACATTTTGATGTACATATGTGCATATAAAATTTAAGAATGGTATTAAAGATGGCAGTTTCCCACTGTGTGAAATCTAGACTATGATTTGAAACACTCTGATATATACAGAGACAAGAAAAAGGTTTTTGTTGCTGGCAGTCCTAAGGGGGAAAAGCTAACATTTTCAGGGAGTTTCTGTGTTATAAAACAAATAACCAACCAAATTATTGTTGCTTCCTTTGCTAGTTATGCTCATTAACTTCAGAAGTTTAATATTCATCACAGCAAAACGAACAGTGACATGCAGTAAATATGAGTTCTTCCTAAATTAAAAACAAATCAGTATGTTTTAGCAAGAGGTCATTATTGTGAACTGTTTGATCAACTGGAATATCATTATTACTACTCAAAACACCTGTACATCTGACACTTTATTCTTACCACAAAATATACAAAAGTAATCTTCCATGGAACACTGGCTAATTCTATTCTAACTAACATTTTCCTTCTCCACCGTTACCTCCCACTGAAATCAAACCTGTGCAAATACATAACTTAATGATTGACATGGAGAACCTCCTTCTTCTCTCGCTGATACTCGGGGGAGAAGATCTAGACTTGAGAATCTTCTTATTTTGTGCTAGGCATTTTATAAAATCAGAGCAAAGTTAAACCTGAAGAGACTTCTGAAAGTAATGTTGGAGATCTTGCAAGGGATCCATTGAGGAAAATGAAGAAATGGTAGGGCAATTTTTTAAAGACCTTTTAACATTGAGGACGATGTTGTATCACCTGTATCATTCATGCATTAGCTTTTAGCTGTACTGTTACTGTTGATTACTTCGTAGTGTTTAAGGGAGCCAGTCAAGAAGATTAGTTAGCGTGCAAACAAGGGAGAGGAGTGCAGTCCTACCCCAGGTTAGAGCCAAAACGCACAGAAGTCAGCCTTCCCCACTGCAGTGGGCTTGGCACAGGCTCTGAAAGAGGGGAAGCCCTTTTGCCTGCAAATGCAAAAGGAGTATATGGAGTTGCCAGTTTATTTTAGCAGTTTATCATGTTACACATCTGCGGGATTTAATATAAATCCACGCATCTCCTTAACAGCAAATCATTGTAACATATTGTAAAGATGTGTCTAATAAACGTAGTGGCTGCATACACAGCAGAAATGTAATAGTTTACAATGAGTGACTATGTAATTTTATATGTAAAACTCTTTATCAATTAGATACTTAGGTTATTGCAAATCCCCATTTAGCACAGCAGTAATCTCTGCTCATGTGCGTACAAATACACGTGTACCTGTGTGTAGACCATGGTCATTTCAAAAATGCATCCATTTGCTGCAAAATATGTATGCAGGTTTTCAAATGATGGTAAGATATCTTGCCCACAATATGTTGTTTCTTACAGCAATCTGTAGCAATGTCTTTTGCAATGAATTAATATCAGTGTCCATATATATGTATATGGACATATACACATGCATGTACATATGGATATAATTTTTTTTTTGTACATGGATGTATTGATTCATTATCGAAATAGTTAGATTTTAAATATACACTGATATATTTTCAATATTTTTGTGTATCTGTATATGTACATATACACTTCTATGCATCCAGTCTAGCAAATCATGCATCATTCTCAGAGAAATTACAAATGATTATTTAAAACTGAGAAATGTTATTTGTGTTTGAAAGAGAAATGGATACTTCATGGTGATTATGCCTATGTCTGCAGATGGTAAAAAAAAGAACAAGCAGAAATAGAGGTTTCTGGAAAGAAAACACAATCATTGTTGAAGGTTGTAAATAAAAGAGTACTTTAGCAGCCAAAGAGTATTTGAACAGCCAAAATAATTTTGGGAGATTTTGAAGAGATAAATCTGTAAAAAAAAATTCTACAAAAATATGCTGTAAATGCCTTTTTGATTTGTCTCAAACTTCAAGAAAATTGAACTGTGTTAAAAGAGGATGTGGCATGAAAAATTTGAAGTGGTTTGAGGCCCAAAGCTGCAAACATTTCCACGTTAATAATTCTACATACATGGTAGTCTGATTGAAGACAATTAGTTAAATATAATGTATTTTGTATTATCAAGGCTTCAGTTTGGCTACAATGCAGTTAGACTTGCTGAAAATTTGCTTTTGACCTGTAAGTCATTCTTAGTAGAAAAACTATTCATAGGTACGTGTGATAGCACTGCAGTCAGCACCCAGCACTTTATCCATGTTCATCTGCAAGTGTGTCTGTATCCCCATCTGGACCCAGAAGTAGTTCTATGTCAGTGGTGGATATATATGTACATATATATATATATATATATACATATGCATGTATATGTGTGTGTATGGAAACAGCGACTATGAGGGAAGGCAGACGGATAGATGGTTGATGAACTTGTGTGCTCGAACGTACACATGTGTGACATTTGCACACCAGCTGCTCCATGTACGGCTGTATCTGTATTGAAACTCAAAAATTTCTTCTCTGTTTAAGAGCAGAGGAGAAAAATTAGCACAGAGAAGGGTGGGAAGGAGAGGTAATGTATCCAGTATCTTGCAGAAGGAAATCGCTAGGCCTACCTTACTTCAGGCTCCATTTCTGATGACTTTGAGGATATTGGATCAGACTGAAAATGGTTTATGAGCTGGTCCTCTGTGAAAGGATTACTTTTCTACACTTGATTTACCCAAATTTTAATTTGGAGAGAACATTTGTACATGGATTCCTTTTGAAAATGCCCCATAATGCCATGAATGCCACATAGTCCATAATTTACTATGTCACGCCATAAACATGTGGAGAAAAATTACTTCAGACTAATGGCTTGAACCTTTAAGTGGGTACTTAGCACTGCCAAATCTCATTGAGTTCTATTGAGAGATTTAGGCTCTCGGATCAGTACATGAGAGTCTTACACGCTTTTTGTTAATTTTTGGAGTGGTTCTAACAATCTGTGCTCATGTGTAATTTGTAAGTTGCTGAATCAAGGTGTGATTAGCCACAGCAAGAGGGTTCTTGAAGATAAAATAAATATTGCTTTTGTCTAATTGGATCATTAGAATGAGAGTTAGTTTTTCTCAGCGACTATGGTAAATTGAATAGATCTTTAGATGTGTCATAATTCATTGCTTATATATATATATATTATAGGTACTACAATAAGCAATGGAATAGCGATTTTTTAAAAATTTAAGGTATGTTATTAAACAGTTTTATATGTATAAATAAATATGCAGTATAAGTAAATGTGCAGTGTGTGAGCATGTGTGTAAATATGTGCATTTTGTTACACAAAAAGCTTTCATCCCTTTACTAAGACTTCACATCTCATTTAATCTTGTAAATAACATTGGTCTGTGTTTGTTGTTGTTTTATATCAAGATTTCACATTCTCAATATGAGGGAATTTCCTTTAAATCTGATAACATGAGTTCCCTTGCTAATAATAAAGTTGACAAGATTACAGAGTATTTGATCATAAATCCTTCTCTTCATTTGCAGTTGTTAAAACTGCGAGAGAAACAGAGGTATTTTCAGGTGTTGTCTTGATCCAGAAGTGATTTTTTGCAAAGGCTTCTAAGAACGTGGTTCTCTGTTGCCTCAAAATTTCATAAATTAGAAATTAAACACAAAATTTAGTTTTGTATTTTTTTCAAAACAAAACACTGAAATTTGGAAACAGGAACAGGATTTCAGTTTTGTGAATAAGGGAGTGAAAGAAAAATTTCCAAGTTTTTATGTCTGCAAATTTTTTTTATTTAATTCTGGAGGGAGATTGTTTTTGAGGTGACAAGACATCCTGGCTTTGATGTTGCTTGCTTTTCTAACTTTAGAAAGGCATTGCAGAAATGATTGTACTTAAGGATAAAATACCCATATGAAAGCTCTCATCCATGCTTCTAAGCATCCTTTCAATTCTTTGAAATATAAAAGCACATTGAAAGATAATCTGGCAATCAATCCATCAGTATTACAAATATATCAGACAGCTGAAGTATTCTGCCAGTGAGAAACCTGCCATCTTGCTCTTGGGCCAAATAATAGAGATGGCCCCTGTGGCAGCTGGCTTGAGAAGTGAATGAGTTGAACGGAGATTTTTTGGTGGAAAAAATCTCCGTTTGGGGAAAAGATGCAGCACCTTGCAAAGGTACAGGCTGTGAGCCGGTTCTCCTCTATGGCAGTGGTACCACCACTGAATGCTACTATGGACTGAAACACTGACACTCTCTGAAATGGTGGGAGGCTGATTAGCAAGACAGGGCTATAGATCAAAATTGTCTTAAAAGGAGTTAAAAACCAGGAGGCAGCTAGTGCAAATGTCAGAGAATCAGCTTAATGAATGCATGACGGGCGCAGGAAGAGGCCATTTGCTTGCAGACCAGCTGCAGTCTCCAGACGGACTGCAGCTGATGGATTAGTTTTCAGGAGACCTGTGCTATGGAAGCAGTGTGGAGGTTTATATCTGAATGGAGCAAGTACACCTCATCCACAGAGCTGAAAACAAGGTAGTGTGACCTTGACAACCTGGTGATGAAGCAGAGCATCCAGACTGGAGTCACAACAGCCATGGTTTCTGTGTCACGGGGGCTTCATCTTCTGGGTGCTGTCACTAACCAGGCAACAGCGTCTCTGCCCTGTCTTGATTCCTGCCAGCCTTCCTCCTCCTCCCTCTCCTTCTGCTTGCAGGAGTTTTTCTCAGGCCCTGTCCATGCCCTGCAGTGCCCACTGTGCCCATGGACATGAAGGTGTAAAGCTGCACGCTGTTCTGGTCAGTGAGGGTAGTCTTTGTGCCTCCTTCCTCTCCTCGAGGGCCTCTAACTAAGGGGTGCAAGGAAGATTCTTATGTATCTGTGGTGCAATTGGAAGGAGCAGTGGTTACAATCAACACACTGGAGAAGAACTGTAGGCACTGTTTTGCAGACCCCACCTCTGTGTGAGGTGGGTCTTACAAAAGTAGAGTAGGTAGGCAAAGACAATATGTACATTCAAGCCTTGCACAGCAAGTGGAAGCCTCTCCAGTGGTTTTCAACCTTTTCTATTAGTATAGATATTTTTATTTCCTCGCCATGTCAAGTCTCTTCAAGAACTAGTATACACAGTGCTCAAACTGAAAAATTAGCCTGCTGTTATCCTGATATAAACAGGAACTCTGCTGAGATGTAATTGAGGTAGGGAGTGGATAATGGAAATTATAGTTAGCATATTAACTGCTTTAACTCTCCAAAGCATTTTGTGGCTGCCTGATCTAAAAAAGCCGGCTGTTTGCCTGCATGGTTTGTTTACGTATGAGCTAATTCCATTCAAATTCTAGCCTACCTGAGGGTGTACTATCAATATCTAAGATAGGTTTTGAAAGTAGAAGTTCCTGATTGTTTTTATTTTCCCATATCATGAGACGCTGTCCATCCCCTGGAGATGTTTAGCCATAGTGAGTCATGCTCACAATGATCTTATAATGGATGCCAGAGATATTCTTGGCATAAATGAAAATCCCATTTGGTTCAGTTGATAAACTTACCCTTTTTGATACAGCAGTCCTGCTTTCCTTTGTTCGTAGAGCTCTTTCAACAAATACCATATTAGTTTTTCATGGGATGTATATTCACTTGAATCCTCTACCTGCGAAGAGCTCAGTGCTGCTGTGCCCTACTTCCTATCTCGTTGCATTGCGGGTTGGTAACCCCACTCACCTTCTCCATATCGTATTCAGCCATGATCAAGTGTGAGGCATTTTACCTGCATGAGATTGCTGAGGTGCAGGTCAGACCCTGCCAGAGAGTGGCTGTTGTAGGGCTTCGTGTGCTCACATCGTCAGTGAAGTCCAAGGTCTCTGTAACCACACGCTAGTGCCAGGGTTCTGTAATCCAAAGACAGAGGGAACAAAACCTGAAGTTTACTAAAGATCACTATTCAGCATGACCACACAAGAATGAGACATACATACTTATACCTAATGATTTTATAAAAGGTCTTACCTTATTATTCAAATAATATCTTCTATTGTTATAAGCGCTGAAAGCATAAACCAAAAAAAGCATAAAAGAAGATACAGGTTTATATATGGAATTCCAGATACAAAATGAACTTAATAAAGTCGGTAAATTTTTGAAAATCAAATTGTTGGAGAAAAAAAGCAATCCCTCAGCAGCTTAGACTCCATCTCTGATCTGTGATCAGGTTTTCTGCAGTCTTGTACTGGGAGTAGCACACTGCACTGTTGGACCAAGACAGAATATGAGAGAAAGGGACCAAAACTTTTGCAAATATTTATAAAAGTGGTTGTATACTGAGTCACAGAAGTGCACAGTACTGTCTTTAAAGGGCACTGCTTTTTGTTGATGTTTAATCAAGCTTTTTCCATCCATTGAGGTGAACTTGTGTAATTATTTTAATACAATAATACTGCTCTTAGCGTGAGGCTGCAACAGGGACCAGCTATGTGCCTAATTAAAGATAATACTTCAATATGCACATGTGTAGTCCCGCTTGTATATGGAGACACACGAATGGTTGGCAACAAATGCAAGATCAGGGCCACTGAAGGCAATTTGTCCACAGGATCAGAATATGGACCTTGTTATATACCAGGGTTTTTTTATTATTCATTGATGGAATGTAGAACAATATCATTTGCTTTGAAAACAATTCTGCACTGTCACAATGGAATATTTCAGTTTTTATTATTGTCTGTCAACTAGCCGTATTCACTAGTCCTTAATATCTCTTTCAGTCTTTAATCATTTATACTAGCTATTTCTTTCAAGATTGCCAGTATAATTGGACCTGGTAATCAACAAGTTGAGTGTCGGAACAATCCTTTTATCTGTCTTTCTTTGTTTTGGCATTTATGAAATTGCGAAAGTCATGGTTTGGACATCCTTATTTTCTCCCACAATCCAATATGCACAAAGTAATGAACCAGAAGGCACTAAGGACTCCTTGCACCAAGGAAATGTTTGTTCTGAAAAGGATACTTGGTACATGGAAACTTTCTCCTGAGAGTGTGCAGCTTCGTCTGAATAGGACGCTTTTGTCTTTTGGTTAATTGAGGTGTTTTCAAACTGTATTGCTGACCCAATTTTGAAGTAGAATACTCTGAAAGAGATATTAGGATTCATATAAGTAATTGGAATGTTAATCCTACATATGCCTTTTTAATTTTTCATAGATTTGTTTTGTAAAGGTCTTGTTTAATTCCCTTGAGAGCTTGTTAGGAGAACGGAGAAGGCGAGAGAGTGGAGTTAGATCTAATGAATCTTTAAAAGCAAATTTTCAACTGCTGCCACTAAAACTTAAATTAACGGAGCAGCTTGTTTCCCGGCAGCCAGGAATGTTGTGAAGCAGCCTAGCCTCCATCCCACTTCCTAGAAGCGAGCGGCGACGGTGAGAGCACGGTCTCGCTGGCAGGCCAGGAAGCACCGTCTGTTGCAATGACTCCCGTAGATACCGTAACTCAAGTACGCACAGGGCTGGCCCTGCAGACTCGGTGCCACCTCTATAAAGCAGCGTGCTCCGGCCACACATCTTCCTTCAGCCGGGGCATCTGGTGGGAGAGATGCAGGCGTGCCAGCAGCACAAGGGGAGGTAGGGCACGGCCTCACTGCAAAATGAAAGCAGGGCAAATAGCCGTCGTCAATGCCTGTAAAATGTTCTCTCTAAGCTCATCTAGCACTTTTCCTTTGTTTTTCCCCCTTTGTGGAGTAAGCCAGAGCTTGGAGTGTACTAGAAATAACGGGGGGGTTGTGGTGTGTTAGGGTAGTGGAAGTGGAGAGCGTTACAGTAAAATATAGTATATGCCCTTTGTGGCCATCGTTCATTTCCGTGCAAATAGCCTTCAGCTCTGATGCCTCTCTACATAAATGAAGGAAACAGAAATGTATTATTTATGTAACAAACACATGACATTTTGAAATTATGCAGTGATACTTTTTTTAAAATTACTCTTGTTCATCAGAACTAATTTGTCTTCAGTTTTGCCGTTAGTGATTTTCAGAGCATCTTGTGTGTCACCCTGTGTGAGCAGTGAATCTTGCACACAGCTAGTGGGGAAAAAACAAATGCTTTCAAAATAGGAAAATTTGACTGAATGCTGGCAGGAGCTCAAAAGCAATTACACACTCTGAGGAGTACTCTTAGTTCAGTTTTACAAGAGAGTAAATGCCAGGACAGTTATATCCCCTTCAAATGAAATTTTGACTGGGGCAAGCATCAGTAGTGGGGCTTTCTTTGGCTTATGCTTCTTGATTGTTGAAAGCTATTTGTAAGGAAAAAATTAAACTCTTTTTGGTTATTTTTGCTATGAATCCTTCATTGCTTTTGAAAATTGTTCAGGTTCATGTGACTTGAGATTCACACCTGAAGTCTTTGCTTCCTTGTTGTCACAAGTGGTTCTGTGTTACTGTTCCATATAGGATTGTTTAAATAGTCAAACTGGTTAGCAAAGAGCTTTTTTTATCTTGAGTACCTCTAGAGAGCATGGGTATATTTTCAAGGGAATCTGAACTAATCATTTAAGGATTCAGGATTCTGTCAGTCTTGGTGAAAGTCAGAGGCAGGGAATGTCTCACAGCATATTAGTAGCAGTTATACCAAGTTAAATTAATTTTATTAGTCTTTAGAAAATTGGAGGGAAAAAGTAGTTTTTGTCAGTGGAAAGTGGCAATGGTGATAAGACTGTTAGCCCCTGTGGAGCAGCAAGAAGGTTATTTATGTGAATGGCTGTTGCACACACAGCCAGCTGGGAGGAAATGGCAAAGTTCATCATCCTCAGTAAGGGATACTTGCCATGGCTGTCCAAAGATGTGTCCAGGCACCTTTATCTTGATGAGGAATGGTTTGTTCTCTGTGGGTTATAAATGTTGCATTTTATTTTTACTCTTCCAGAAACGTCATTTGACTCACTGAAGATTTAAAACCAACAGAGTCATGTGGGAGAAAACAGAATTTTAGTCTCAAATGACAGAATCAAGTCATAAGAAGTAAAGAGATTTGGATGGTTTCTCACTAATGGAAGTTATATAGAAGGCCTCTAAGACCACTTCTCTCCACCCCACTCCTGCTGCACAGAGACAGTGCTCTTGGCCTTGGACGTTAATAAAATGCTGGATTCAATCAAGTGTGTTCTGGTGGGAGACTCTGCGGTTGGGAAAACATCTCTCTTGGTACGTTTCACCTCTGAGACTTTTCCAGATGACTACAGACCCACCGTATATGAAAATACCGGAGTGGATGTCTTCATGGATGGTGTGCAGATCAGCTTAGGTCTTTGGGACACATCTGGCAGTGATGCCTTTAAAGGCATTCGCCCCCTCTCCTACCAACAGGCGGATGTGGTATTAATGTGCTACTCGGTAGCAAACCACAATTCCTTTCTGAACCTGAGGAACAAATGGATCAGCGAGATCCGCAGCCATTTGCCCCGCATCCCCGTCTTGGTGGTGGCCACTCAGACTGACCAGCGTGACACGGGTCCCTACCGTTCCTCCTGCATCAGCCCGATAGACGGAAAGCGGCTCGCCCAGGACGTGCGAGCCAAAGGCTATTTGGAGTGCTCTGCCCTCAGCAACAGGGGGGTGCAGCAGGTGTTTGAATATGCTGTGCGGACAGCGGTCAATCAAGCCAAAAGGCAGAACAGGCGGAAGCTCTTCTCCATTAATGAGTGCAAGATCTTTTGAGGACTGTCAGCAGTGGTTTTGCTCACGCTTGTTCTTTCTGTTTTCTCACAAAGATACTGCAGCGGAGAGAATGGGAGGTGAATCAAAGGAGGGCTCTTGGCAGGACCACAGTGCAGGTGCCTCATGTGAGACAGATGTGCTCTTTATCTGATCCTCTCCCCTCCAAAACACATGGGCGCTATCTTGAAAAACGAAAGGTGCATACCCTTATTCACAAGCCTGTGTTTGGACTTTGCTAGCCTGGACTGGAGCAGGCCTAGCCTGGAGATCTGCAGATAACAGCTGTACTGATTTTGGTTTTGTTTCTGTCAGTGTTCCTCAGTTGTTGGTTTGTCTGCATCTACATTTATTTAATGACAAACTTCCGCCTGGATCAACCCTCACCCTGTCCATGTGGATTTTTTTTACTTAAGAACTTAGTATATAAAATCTGACCAATGTGTATTTTATTTAGAGGATTCTTGTATATATTGTTGTAAAATCCCAAAAGTTTGTTTTAATATTTTGGAGGTTCTCCCTTTAGCTAACCACAGAAATGAATTGTCCTATCCATGTAATAAATGGCCTGCAGGCAAGCCTAGCACTTCATAGCCTGAGTCATTGCATAACAGCCATCAGTATGTCCAGCATAGGAATGATCAAAACTTAGTGACATTTGACAGCTGCCCTGCAGTTTTGTGAGATTTGTTACCTTAGTATTGTTCCTCAGCAATGTGGTCAAAGATGGGAAACTAATCTGATTCTTCCTAGACTTCACTGGGTTACAGTCTCGGCAGAGCTTGCAGACAGGATTGGTTTATCCATATGGTTGGGCTGGCAAGAATGAATCTGTGCTACCATCACCTCTGCTGTCCCTGCTGTAATCCTGGAGGCAAAAGATTGCAGTGTCTAGAGATGGAAAGTATTTTATATTTTTAGTCCACTTGTTTTCGAAGCAGTGGTTTTAGTGAAACCAGTCACCTACATTAGTAAAAGATTGTCTACAGAGCAACGTTGAATGGGTGTCTTTAGAATGGCTAAATGACTTTTTTTTGGAGTTTGCATGCTAAGTATAACTGCCTAGGTTGTATCTAAGTAAGACTGAAACAGGCTTTACATCCTGGGGAGCCTGTCAAGTCTAAGAGTCAAATCCTGATGTATGTACTGGGGCCAAGTTATCCTCCTGCACAGAAAGGCAGGCTAAGGAGGTGGAAACTTCAGGTGTGTAAGAGAACTCTGCTAGAAGATGAAGTGGGCTCAAGACACAATGCTGTATATTCCTTGTGAATTGCAGCAGTTCCCTCCTTCTCAGATTATCTGTCCCCTCTGTCCTGCACCCTCTCTCAGGTCTTGGCAGATGTGTCTCATCCCAAGAGAATTTCTTAGCGCAGCAAGATTTTCTTTGTCCCTTTCCCTGTCCTTCAGCTAGTTTGTAACTAACCTTTGAGGGGCTTATAGCATGGTGCCATAAAACATGGCACATAGCACAGTAGGATTATCTCACCTGTGATGTAGGTGAGCAAGTATTTACATTGTGGGCACCTTGAATACCAGTGGGGCACGGAACACCTGGTGTTGTGATTGTTCCACCAGCTTCCAGACTGTTGGATATTTACCACTCATCAACCTGATTGTAAGGGAGGCTTCTGATCATAAAAATATCCTGGTCTCATATGAGGTTTTTATATCAGCCTTAACTCTTTACAAACTTCTGCACCTGAGCACACAAGACAAGGACTTCTGTCACCACCTATCTTTCCTGAATTCTTCTCTTTCCTACTTCTCTTTCTCCTCAAGTGTTGATTTGTTCCTGAAACACTAAAACTGACATATTTGTAAAAGAATCTGAATGGCATTGTACTTGTGTAGAGTTACGCAAGTGGCCAGGTTATTTGCAGTCCTCGGTTAAAAATCTTTTGGCTTTTGGGAGAAATATGCTTTTATATGTCAACTCTTGCAACGCCTCTCCACTGGAAGTCTTGGGTTTTGTAACCCTATTTAAAAGTAGCCATTGTTACTGTTTGAACATTAAAGATTGCATGCAAAATGTCATGTTATGGATTTTCAAATCTGTTACAACTCGGGACATTTTTGTTATGTTCCCCACTCCACTAATGGATTTAATACCTGGTTTCAGCTATTTTTAAGACATATTTTTTCCAGAATGCTCTATTCAATTGTCTTTTTTTTTTCCTCAGTGGGTTAAAGTTTGTTTACAACAGTTCATGCTGACGTTTTTATGTGCTGAAGAGCAGTAATCGCCAGATGAGAATGCTGTGTTGTGGTATCTGCCACAAAGTGCCACATTCAGGCACCAAAAGGCTCCACAGAATTGTTATCACAGATGAAGCTAGATAAAGATGTGCTCCAGAATCACACTGTAACTGAAAATCTCATCTGTCTTAGCTTCCCGAAGCTTGTTACGGTGTGCTACAAAATGAAGAAATCAATGTCTGCTGCAATTCAGTGAAGCCAAGTGGATAGGCTTCCTTGAGATACCTGAACTGATGATACAGGACACACATGAAATGTGTGGAATGGCTTGATATATTATTGATTGTGCATTCTAGAGCCAGTGCAAGGTGTGAGGCCACTGAAAGCCAGCTGATTTTTAAAATCAATTTGGAAAGAGTATAAAGTAATGGGGATTTTGGTTTGGTGCTCTGTGAAAAAAACTGTTCAAATTTTCACAGCCTGGTTATTTTCAGACTCTCAAAGCTAAAAGGCAGTTTTCACTAGGAACAAACTGTGGAGCACATATATTTTAGTGTCTGTAATTATGCAGTTTTCCCTGAGCTATAGAACCGATGTGCTCAAAAAGTGTGGCAACCCCAATACAGAGGTTGAAATCTAGATGCACCAGAGCTAGATGAAGATTTGGCCAAATGGTTTATTGGGGTTTGCAGCTCGCACAGCTGCAGCCCTGTTTTCTGTGGTGGGAACAATGAGGGACTGCCGAGGTCTCTTGTGAAACCCTTCCAGGGTGGTTTTGCTTGTGTTTACTTGGGTAACAGGGTCCCTGGGTACTGTTTAGAGGTTAAAACCTGGCTCTGGTATTTAAAATGGATTAAAATGACACATGTGAAATTTCAACTTCTTTTGCTCTGAAAAACAGCAAAACTAAAAAGTGTGCAGCCTTGCCTCAGTTGGGTCAAGCTTTCAGTTGAGGGAAGAGACCTTGCTCAAATATTCTCCTTCTATCTTCTCAAACTGATCCCTTTCAGTTTGTTATTCTACTGCTAACCTTATTTTTGCTTGCTATTAAAATAGGTTAAAAGGTTTTTTTTAAAAAAGGATTATTTTAAACACAGATTTCCCAGGCTTTTAAACTTACTTGATATGCAGCATACAGTATAAATACTTTCTACAAGTAAATAGTAAAAATATGTTTCAAATCATCACTCTTGCCCCTCTAATTTTTCAGATGGAAAATTATTGAAGCTTGCTAGATATAATTGATATTGTTTTGCCTGATATTTGCAAGTAACAATTTGCAAATTTTTGTGCAGTTTTTGTGGGTACTCTGCGATTACTAAAGTCTATGAACACAAACTAGCTGAGGCTTGCGTTAATAAAAAAAATGTGTTTGAGGGGCTCTGTGTATGGCACCATTATGGAAGAAGTCACTAGAGGGATCAGACATGAAGGAAAAGGAAACGTCAACACTCTTGACATCTCAGCCTTTCCTGTGTTACTATGGCATTTGAGTGAATACAGCCATTGGAATAATTTCTAATAAATGGGGCAATCCATGTCTTTTTAGCAGTTTCTCATAGTCCTTTGGTTGCATACAGTTCAGGTTAATATAAAAGGAATAAAAAGCTTCATTTCAGAGCATCAGAACATTTGTCTGCTCTTGCCTTTGTGAGCAAGGTAACTACCTTAACTTAACTTAATTAAAAGTCAGTTCAACCTCTTAAACGAGCCAGATATGACCACAACTGGGTTAGCCAAACTCCCTTGCTCTGAAATGACAGTAATGAATTTTTGTCTCTGGATGTGAGGAAACGTATTTTATGCCTCAGAGATTTCCTTTACAATGGTAAGAGCAAAACGTCCTGACTAATTATCAGTGTGTACCTGTCCTAGCTGACCTGTATGCCCTTCACCCTGTACTCTGAGCAGAGCCAGCTACTGAAAACAAAATTGAGGGAGAAAACAACTTTTGTGCTTATCTAGGTGTTTATTATATAGCTGCTTAACTATATATTATACAGCTGTAGTGGCCTTTCCACTGGCCTGGACCTCTTGCTCCATGGTGATGTGACACTGCAGCTGCTGTGTATCAGCGGGGTCTGTGTCACTTGTGAGGCAGAAGAGCATCACCACGAAGCTGCCCTGTGTTTTCAGCAGGACAGAAGAGATGTTCCTTGGGACTCCTCTTACCTACATCATAGGCAATTGCCTTGCTCTGCAAACAGAGCTGGCCCTGCCTCAGTTAGGTTTCTGTAACTTGCAGGTGGCCTTGCAGTAACGCATTTATTTTGTGTGCCATTTCTAAAATCAGAGTCCAAGTCATTGCTGAGGCCTGGTTTCTGCAGCCGCTGTTGTACTGGTAGCTGGGCTCCAGCTGCTGCATTTTGGAGGGGGGAGGAGGGGGGATGTCTCAAAGCACTGAGCTAAACCCTGTGGCACATGCCTTCCTGAGTGTGGGGAGCTGGCCTCCAGCCTTGCAGGAGCTGTGAGTCGGTTATTAGCAAATAAAACAATAGCTATTGCTGCCTTTCTGGTTTTGAAGGGAATGAGTGACACGTCTGTCTCAGGTCTTTCACAACCGCCCTACACAAGGCTGGCAGGGGGGTTTCTGTCGTCGCTCCTCTCACCCTGGGTATGATTCATTCAGGGGCGGAGCAGCAGGGCAGGGGCCTCTGTGTGGTGGTGGTTGTTTCTGTCTCTGGAAAAGAGGAAGGAAACGACGATTCGTGTCTTCACTTGGCGTGAGGTGCTCACTCGCCCGCGTCCGCAATGTTTCTGAGAAGTCTCCAGTGGGCACTGGATCCCACAGGCACCCCGGACCGTGCCTCAGAGGATGCAAGCTGATCTGGGACAACCCTCATACCAAGACCTGGGCATCTCCCCTCACCCCCTTGGCTGCCTTCCCAAAATGCTCCATTGCTGTTCAGGTACCACAGAAGGGTGAGACTTTCAAAAATGATGGCTTTGCTTTGAAAACCAAGATCCCTTGCAAATGTCAGCTGCCCAGGATGTGGCTGTGTCTGTTAGCTGTCTGCTAGCCACAGTCAGGGCAGTGGTGGCCGAAGCTCAGTCTCAGGGTGTGAGAGGAGAGACTCAAGGCTGATACTTCTCAACCTGGCAGATGAATTAAGTAGAAGCAGCTGGAGGGAGACATGTCTTATATGCCAAACCTCTTGTAACACGTAAGCACTGCTGAATTTTCAGTTTCTTAGAAAACTCAGGTTTTTTAATATATAAAATGCTTAGTGTCTTTCTGGCTATTACCTTATCACTTCCATTTATCTGTCACTGAGACACCAGATCTGCTGCTTAAAGGCCAGTGATGCAGTGTTCAACACAGCATATATCTGAGGAAGCGTTAAAGGTCACAGGATTCCACAAGACACTAATTTAGAACTTCTAATGAATCTTGGGCATTAAAATGTAAATAGATATTGTAAATTATTATCTTGTATGTGGAATTAGTGCTGATATCTGATCCATCATAGAATTATTGACCAATTAAACCAGAGCTGCAGCCTTGGCTTGTAATTAGGGCTTTGGCTTAGACAATGAACTTTGCTGTTCAGTCCCTCCCCCACTGGGCAGAGCTTGGCCAGGGCTCGATCAGGTCAGTGGGGAGTTTTTAAGTTTAACCAGCCTCTGGGCCAAGCCTGTGTAAGCCTGCACAATTAACTTCTACAACTCCAAACTGACTGGTGGTGTGACCGACCAGTTTAGGATCAGTTTGACCCGAATGAGTTCACTTTGCCTGAGCCTGCTCCCCATGGCTGTCTGGTGGATGGCAGGAGGATGATCTGCAAGCATGAAATGCTACTACACAGACACACTGGGTGTCCCTGGCCCCGCTTCTGCAGCTGGGTGACACCGGGCAAGCCACGGCTCTAGTGGTCACCCACATGAAATGGACACAAGGCAGTGACCTTTTTTTAAAGTACTTTCAGATCGGTCATGAAAGATCTTGGTGCTGGTGGGTACTTTTGCATTTGTCAGGCCTGTCAGATGTTCCTGCTGACAAGTTTGACCTGCAGAGTTTGCTCTGAATGGGTTTGTAATGCACATTATGGGACTAGGGCTTTCCAGCATTTCAGTTCACTGAAGCCACAGGGAGTAGGTACGCATAAGGGACAGAAAGAGAAGGGACAAGATATAACGAAGAATTAATTGCTTTACTACTTTAACAGCTTGTAATTAACATAATGCCCTTTTTAATTTTACAGAACATCAGTATGGGATGAGCTAACATCTCATTCATCAGTGATATGTTTAGAAATCAAGTTCTTCCTGAGAGAGTTGTGCTGAATGCTGGGAAGGTTAAGTAGAGAGAACATCCCTCCATGGTTATTCCTATCCCTCTTTTTGGAGCATGCTCTTACATTCCCTGTAGTGACTGGACTCTGGGCTGGATTGATCTCAGTGTGTGCAACAGGAACATTCTTACAGCCTTTTGTGATGGTAGAGATTTTTTTTTCTGCTGTGGGAGCAGTCAAGGGTACTCATATGGAATCTCAGGCTCACAATGCAGTACAAGACACAACTTAAGGAGATTAACTCAAGGAGAGGAGCATCTGACTCTGCTCCACGTCTTCTGCAACTTTCCACCTGCCAAGAAAACCGATGCATTGCCCTTGATTTGGAGCATTCTCAAGTTTTTGGCTCTCTATTGTGCAGGGATGTATCTGTTATTTTTCCCCAAATAGCCATTCAGAGACATTTAAAGAAAATGAGGCATCTTTACTAAAGATATTTCCCTTTTTCATAGCTGACACGTGCTTTTAGCTCCTGTTACAGGTATATCACAATTTAACTTCTAGTTTACAGATGAAAGAAATCCCATGAGTCTTGCCTAGCAAAACATTGCAACTTCCCAACTACACCCCACGAAGAATAGCTAGGTGCAGTTGATTTTTGCAATAGGTGACAGCTAGTGCTGGTGGAGTTAAGTCTTTGTGAAACTGCACAGCAGAGACAGGAGGAATATCACTGCATTGTATATGAAATACATAAGTGAAATGGCTTTGAGGTGAGAGCACAAATAGCATATATATAGCATTTGCTATACAAATAGCAAAAGAGATGAGTTTAGGAAAGATCCAAGCCAGAAGGTGTTGATTAACTGGGTTAAAAGACTAAGTCCTGATTGGGATCTGGGACAAATCACTCAGGGATGCTATTGAACAATCCAGAATTTACAGGGCATTCACCAAGCGTAGAATCTTGGATGTGTGCAAGGTAGTGCTCTGGTATAGTGCCTGTGACAGAAGAATCAAAACAATGGGAAAACTGAAAGCTGAGGCAGGGTGGCATGAAAAGAACCTGCCTTTAACTTCACAAAATCAGTCTGCCGAGCTGCATGTACCATGACAAACATGAGAAGCTATGGGAGTGCCAGGCATGATGAGTGAAATATAGAAGCAGCAGTGAACCACATCATGTCATTGGAGTCTGCAAGCATTGAGAAAAGACACCTAGCATGGGAAGAGGAGAAGGCAAAAGCCTGGGAGCTCAGAGGTGCTCTTCACAAGAGCAGTGAACGAAGCTGCAGCAGCAGATGGGCCGAGTCAGCACGAATGTGAATGGAAATTACATTCATTTCTGTACAGTGCAGAGGTACGTAAGCAACTGTAGTGCTAAAGTAACCCCTGAAAAAATCCCTGGGCTGTGGAAAAAAATTATGCTAGGGCCTCTGAGGACTTGCAGGTGCATAAGAAGGTAGGGAAATAAAAGTCTTTGACTGGACCGGGGGTCCCAGAGCTGCTAGCACTCTGTGAAGGTGATGCTGTGATTTTCTGGTGGGAAATATGGACAGTGAGACTCTGAAGCAGGACCCTGTGCTGGTGTTGTCCTTGCAGACATGAAATGAGCTACACTTTCTCTGAAGCCCAAAGGGAAGGAGGTGATGAATTAGCCATTTTGCTGGAAAAGTCTCCCAGAAGCAGCAGCCTGAGAAAGCCAAGCTACAACCAAAACAAAACAGATGAGCTGTGTCGATATCCAAGGTGGCAGCAATGGATCCACAAGGCCCTGTGGACATCCCAGGGGCTGTGGCTGGACCATGTCTGACAGCAAGACTGTCTAACACTTACCATTCCCTGGCTTGGCTGGGCTGAGGATGAGGGGTGTAGAATACCAGCCTAAGAGGGACATCTGTGGCCTGTGTGGGCAGAGGTGCCTGAGCTAAAGCCACTAGTCCCTGAAGCAGGAAGCTTGTGCCTCTATTGATATGGCACTAAGAGATGGGTTCACCTCAGTAACAAGCCCTGCTTTGACTTGGTTTTGACAGGGTACAATGGGCTTTGGGACTGGGCTGTAAGACACTAATGGTGGCTGGAGCACCAAAATTTTCAAGAGAGGCTTGCCAGGATAATACAGCAATCACAACAAGAGGTGCAAAAAAAAAAAAAATTGAAGTAAAATAATGTCAAGTTCATTGTGTGCTTCCAGTGTGTGCCCAGCTTTACGTGACAGCAAGCAGCTGTGAGGAACTTTGCATCCCTGCAAGCATCTTATGATTTGGTGCTCCCATTGGGATGTGAGTGAAGGAGTCACAGCTGGATCAGCTAGTGACTGTTGTGGACTGAAGTCTGCTCATCCTTGACCTCACAGATATTGTGCAGGACAGAGGGAAAACAGGAGGCAGAATCAGAGACCAGCAGGGTCAGACCCAAGTCTGCACAAATAGGTTTTCTGTCACCACTTCTTATTCACTGGCTGGCTGTGTAACTGAAGGGATCTGGTGACAGCTTCAAAACATCAGCTAGGTAGATAGGATTGTCACTTATGGAGAGTAGTGCGGGAACTCTGTTTCTCTCTGTGGATTGAAGCTTAGGGCACAGGGCTGGTGCCAGACCTATTTGTACTCAGTTAAGAGGCAGGAGATGTGGAAAGTACAGTTGTCATGTGCCTCATCACACCAGCTGGAGGTGTAAAGCATCCACTGTGTTGGAAAATGCAGTCATGTTTCTGCTTCTCCATGAGGAACGGAGCTTGGCCTAGGGAGCCAGCCTGTAGTACCATGCTTCCCACTGACCATGCCAAATGCTTGGAGAGCAAAACTCCCGTGTGAATTGCTCTGCATTCAACTACTGAAGGTTGTTTAGGACAAGACCTACAGGACTGAAGTATCTCCTGCTGATGTGGTGACAACATTCTTAGGTTTGAACCCATTAGCAACACAATGTCAAAAGAGCAATATGCCTTTCTTCTTGCTCCCTTTCTGGCTGGTTTAGCACAGCAGATTCCCATCTGTTTCAGTCCAGAGGCCTCCACTGTTTATCTTCCAACATGTGCAGTACAACCCTTGCAAAAACATTTTCCTTTCACGGGCTGAATGCATGAGTGAAACAGATCGCTAAGAAGCAGGCCTGCATCTTGTGCCTCCAGTGTGCTCCAGGTCAGTGACAAAGCTGCCTTTTGATGTAGCAAATACTGATCAAATTGCAAAACCAATTCAGTCTGTCAGATGTGCTGCTTGGACGTAGCAAGGCTACTCGCTTAAGACAAATATAAATTCAGACACTTCTACAGTGCAAAGAGGGTTAGGATCACAGAATGAAAAATACCATCAAGCTGAAGGATAGAGATGATGCAGTCTGCATAAGCTGACACATGATGGATTTTGTGATCACTTCTCCATGCCCTTTGTAGGAAAGTGCAAATGCTGCTGGTGGTGTAATGAGAATTGAGTCACGTACCTGTGCTTCAGGGAGCTCAAGTCTGAGTCAATCCCTGGGTGATCCAACAATGCACAGATTTAGCATCATTGGCCACAGAATTAAGCCCAGAGTAAATGGTGCAAACAGGAATAATAATTTTTCTTTCACTGAAGAGTCCAGCGTTTTGTTTAGCAAACTGTTTTTACTGGACCACAAACCTGCACTGAGTTTCAAATTCATGGACAGCTTGCACTTATTGCAAGGAATAATTTAGAGTTTCGAGGTGTATATGGCGTACTTAAGGGGAACTTAGTTCAAACATATGTAAAATAAGCTTACTGGGATAGTCTGCACACCTGCAGATGGGAACTTCTGAACAGCACTTAGGTTCATAGCTCTGCCAAGACCACTTTATCAAAAAGTAGTGAAGAACCCTAACAGCAGCAGTGGTGGAGGCTCTAACAATGAGAGGAATGTAAGGATGTGGTTTGCTCTCAAGAAGGTCTTCAAAGAAGGTAGGAGGGGGAAGGAGAGGAGAGAGGTGGGCTGCTGTAAGCAGAATGGTAGGAGCTAAAGCGTAGTGAAAGGAAATAGCTGAGGCTGTTAAGAAGTGAAAAAAGTTACTGAGAACTGAAGAAAGTGGAGAAGAGACCATGTGGTTGAAGGGATTTTTTCCTCAGCCCTGCACTCCTGCTTTCAATAGCTGTTCATGGTGTGGTTTGCAACACAAGAAGGTATTTGAACAATTTATTCTGATGTTCCTGCTAGGAGAAGACCAATATGATATCCCAGCTAGGAATTCATTGAAAAAAAAAAGGGCAACATGAGGAATGACCTGCATTTGCTGGTCAGTTTGAAGGACTCTCCAGTGAGGTCAGTCTGCCATGCAGGAGAATGCAAAAGGACATCTAAGGCCACCCCCAACCCAGCACTCCCAGGCAGAGTTAAAGGCAAAGTTTAATATGCCCCCTTAAAAAAGCAAATTTGCTTTGTTCCTGCACTGCAGCAGGCTGAGACACTCATGCATGGCCCTATACTCACCTCCCCACCTGCTCCTCTCCCAAAACCTGTCTAGGGCTCAGGGCACGTTGCCTTGGCTCAGGGGACTGTGGCACAGGGGATGGGGAAGCTGCCCCTTGGCCTGTGCAGCTCTGCCCAGGGACAGGAGCTTGGACCTGTGCCCACAAGAAGAAGTCTGAGCTCAGGAGCATGTGGGGTGGCTGTTTCGGTGGTGCTAGGTCAGGAGGGCTGTGGAGAGAGGACAGAAGAACATCTGTGAATGCCCTAGGGTGTGGGGAGCCACCAGAACTATGACAGCCAGTGACACCAAGTGGCAGCAGCCAGGGCGCAGTTGTGTTTGTGCCCATGAAATTGCTGATATTTTCCTTGGTATCTTGGAGCCTGCGTATTTAATACAAACATTATGGAACTGGTAGGGAAACCCAAGGCTTAGTGGCCTTGGGTTGCTAAAGAAAATGTTTCCAAGATACAACCTCACCCAAAGCAAGTTTTGCATCTTACTTAGAAGCTTTTCACTCTGCTGGGACTGGAGCTATGGGTCTGCTGCCTGGGTTTGCCAGGGAGCAGCCTGCCAAGCATGCAACAGTCGCATTTGCCAGCTGAGTGATCACACTAAAAATCACCTTGTGCCTAAGTGGCACAGAAATGTGCTGTGGGACCGGCACTCTCCTATGAAGTCCTGCATATGTTAGAGTGACCAAGTGGCTTGTGGTGGCACAGGGTTCCCTTGGAATATGAGCTCTACATACCAATGGGTTTTTGCAGGGTTTGCTTTTGGCACAACATTACTCTGAGCATAGCTTAGAGCAGAGCTGCTGGCCCGACAGGTGGTATTTCAGCGTGTTTCAGATCCATGTGCCCATCTGCGTAGCACTGCAGAAGTATTGTCAGGAGAGAAGCATTTGCAGCATTGAAGAAATGTAAGATTAGCAATCAACAGCTGTAGGCAATGTGGTCATGGGCTGTGTTCTATCCTCTGCATGCAGAAGTGTTCTCATGGGCTCTATCAGCACCAGCCGTTTGCAGATGTGCAAGAGTGTGGGCAGGAGTCTGCTTCTGCCTCCCACCCACTCCTCCAGAAAGCAAACCTAGAAGTGCAGCAGAGATAAATAAGTACTTCTGACATGTGATTCCTTTGGTCTGTTCCAGCCATTGGTAAGGTGAACCATGCCCCAGAAAAACATGCTGCTCAGCTGTAAAAAGAGTCTAAACAACTTGCTCAGCCATAGGTGTCCATACTGTGACACGGAAGGTGGGGAGATTCATTCCACCCTTGTCTACAGACACTGTGCACAGACCACAGCACAGCTTCTGGGGCCCTCCCTGCCTTTTCTGACATGGGTCTGGTGAGTCCTGACACAGCTACTGCTGCTGTGGTGCCTCTGTGTTGCAGCAGAATGAGTGAAGCTGTGTTTCCCAGGGATCTGCGTCTCAAAGGTGGATAAGTCCAGCTCAGATCACAGCTTTTTCACATTTCCATGACATTTTAAGACCGGAGTATCTCTGAGGTTTTTTTGCTGCTCCATTGAATTTAACTGAAATTTGCCAACACACAAACAGGTTATTGGAGAGAAAACAAGCAGAAAGTGATCACATCAGCCTTGTTTTCCTAGGAACGGAGGTGAGTAGAGTGATCACTTTATTTTTGTGCTTAGTCTGATCCTAGGGAAAAATCTTTCCAAACGCCTTATTCCGCAATACTGCTATTGAAACTGTGAGCAGACCTATAACAGATTTCTGCTTGCATTTACACCTTATTTTATGTTACAATGCCATCAAGAGGGATGGAGGCACTTGTCACAGTTCTTGTTTGTCTTTCTGAAGTTAATTGCACTTTAAAGGATTTTTTTTTCCCCACCAGAGGCAGAACTATAAACTGCCAGGAGCGACTTTGTGCAAGAAAGCAGCATAAAGGTATGATCATCTATATTTGATGTAGGGTCAAATAAAACTCGTCCTAGGTTACAATGTAAGATGTAACCAACAGTATGTATTTTATTACCATCTTCGCAAGCTGTTAAAGCAGGTGGGGCAGTGTTTGTTATCTCCCACCATGACTCACCCCTGATAACTCCCTCCGGGAGCCATCTCTGTTTAATGGGCAGTCAAGGACCCACCACATGACTCACAGAATTACATCAGCCCGTTGTGAGATGCTCTGCCCAGGGGGGAGGAGACAGGCATTCCCACCTGGATATAATCTGGGGTTTGGAACAGCACAAGCAGTCCTACCTACTGGACTCCCAGAGGAAAGAGCTACCACTGGACCTTTAGGTGAAGACCAGACCCTTCTACAGGATCAGCACTTCATCTGGACTGCTACCACCACCATGACTAACAGGGTGTCAAGTTGTATCCTGACTCTGTCAGTGTTCTCGTACTACCGCATTTATTTTAATTTTCCTATTAAATGATAATTCTGACTTGCGATCTCCTACTGGTTTGTTTTCAAACTAGTACAAACTCAGACGAATTAGAGACAAAGATATGTATATGGGCCTAAATCTTTGGAGTTCAACTTCTGCATCAAGATCACGACAGGAATATTCTGCCCTGTAGATTTGAGGCATTTAATCTCACAGCAGTCACTTCAGAGCTTTCCTGTCACACAGTGTATAAAGTTAGTTGTGATGACTTGATGTCAGATTTAGGATTTATTGAGACAGGGATGGGTTGTGAGGGATGTGCAGTGTGAAGGCACAGCCTGATGCTAATACAATGGGTAGAGCGTTCCCTCTTTAGCTATCCTCCCTCATAAAACAATCCCTGTTAACTTTGCAGCTGGAATTACATCCAGAGAGAAACCCAGAGTCCATTTTAACACTGAATTAACAGTGAAATTTGTCTGCTCTTGGATTTTTAGCCATGATGTTTTTCTGCCAAAGCAGATGTGTTATAAGTCTAACCATTTAAATGAAGGATTGTTCAATTACTTGTTAAGGTTAAGC
This sequence comes from Oriolus oriolus, assembly GCA_013400235.1. Classification (NCBI taxonomy): domain Eukaryota; kingdom Metazoa; phylum Chordata; class Aves; order Passeriformes; family Corvidae; genus Oriolus; species Oriolus oriolus. The sequence continues at coordinate 114,655 of VXBT01001887.1, forward strand.
CTTTAAAATCTTTCACTATATGGTGCAGAGTGTTTGGGCAATCACCCAGCTTGAGTATGTCCCTCTCTCCCAAAGGGAATGGAAATTATTAAACTCGGCACAGGTTTAGTAAGCTGCAGCATGGAAAGAGAGAGGCTCTGACTCATCTACTCTGCAAACAACCGCATGAGACTGCAGTTTCACTTTTTGTTGTGGTCTCATTACAGAAGAGTATGCCAGCTGAATTATCAAGATGAAATACTATTCCTTTTACCTGGCTAAGAACTTGGTAATTGTATTTGAAGTTCTGGAGGAGGAGAGCTGAAACTGTTGCAGTGGGTGTGATACCCACAGTTCAAGCAATAATTTAGACCATAGTCCCTTCATGGAGGAGCTGAGGTCTTGCACCTGGTGTCCTTATCCCCTTCATAGAGGAGAGAAGGAGGACAAGATCTAGATTTAGAAAGGACTAGGTCTTGTCCTCTGAGGTCCACACACATAAGAAACTGCAGTGAAATAGGGAGGCCTCTGCTGTCTATGTGCTAGACAATGTTTGCTATATAAAATCTTTGGTGAGATTAGGGTGTGCTTCTGTGCTTTTATCAGAAGGCTGTAATGAGAAAAGAAGGGGCAGCTCTCAGATGCAGAGTCCCTCCTTTGATAGCAGATGAACTTCTCTCTCCCTTACTGTGTGCATCTGTAGCTCACTGTGCTGAGCTACTGCTAGGATGTGGGAATGGTTTTTATTATAAGTATGCCTAGTATGCACTTATAAATTATATTAATTTTGGCATCTTTCTTATCTATACTAAAAGTTACTAATAGCAGTCACAGGGCTCTGGCTACTGAACACCTTCCCTGTTCTGTGGTCTCCCGCATAAAGATATGCAAATTGTATTCTCCCACTTTAACACTCACTAGTCCTTACATTAAACTTCTCCTGGAGTATTTCCTGGATGATGATTTCAGAACAAAAAGTATTTCACTGAAAAGTTTGTCATTGGCATTCTGAGCATTTGTCACCCCTCCTTCACAGATAAATGCCATTGGGAAGGTGGTGAGATGCCACTGGCTTCAAGGTGATGAAAAACCATCTGTTTGATGTAAATTAAAGTTACCTGGAAGTTTCTGACTTAGCCTGATCGACTGCAAGTGTACATCTCCAAGTCTGAAGATAAGACTCTTGGCTCAAGATAAGAGCCAAGACTGTGCAATCTTACTCTTGTTTTGAATTTTAAGTGCTGGTTCTTACCTAGGATCAGAGGAAACACCATCATAAAAATGAAACCACTGGATAGCTCAGTGAAAGTCTGAGTTCTGCACTAACAAATATTTGGTTACTGGATCCTTTTGTCTCCCATTTAACAGGAGATAATAGATCCTATTCAGTGGGAGCCTGACCATTTAAAAAGGAGTTAAGGTCTTTTTATCCTATACCACAGAACAGAAATAAGACACCTCAGAATAGAGACAGGTAATTCGATAAAGGATGTGTGGAAGCTTTAGCTTTGCCAGGGAGGTAATTGCCTCAAAGGACTCAATCTAGACTGGATTAGACCAGTAGTAAGTTAAGGCTTACTGCAGAGAAAGCTGCTTGGTTACAAACCTCTGGGTGAATGCTCTTGCTCTTTGATGAAGTGTGAAGTCATTTACACCTTTTTGCCATATGTTTTGCTGAGTAGGAGTGTGTATGCATGGGTAGTTACCATGGAATAAATGACATGCTGTAAAGTCACACTGTCAATTAAATTTATTTATGTGCCCATGCTTTCAGCCAGAGGAACACCCTGTTTCTGGATGGTGGGTGAGGAGAGGTGTGAGGGAGATGCAATGTCAAAACAAAGCTGCTTCTGTGCACATGTAGTAGGAAAAGCAAGTGTTTTTGAAACCTTATGGTCACAAATTGTGTGCCTGCAGGCTTCCCCATGGTCTTAGCTGTCTCAGTCTGACTCAAAGGCAGCACATGGGGTCAGCCCTGGAGAACTGGAAAGGGAAGAGACTGCTGGCAGAAATGGGAGATGGAGTGTTCAAGGTAGTATCTTCAGTTCAGGGGCCAACACCCCAGTTAAAATTGATGGGCACCCAGATCCCTTCTTTAAGGTTTGTAAACACAAAAAGAACAATAAAAAATATTATTACTGGCTTCTGCAGGACAAGGTGGGGAAATTTTGTAAAAAAATAAAAACTCTGGGGTTGCATCAGTGCTTACAGTATGGTTAAAGGTGTAGTGGTAGGCATGCTCCTGAATCTTTGGCCCAGGAAAGATTCTTTCTTTGTTTTCTGCATTCACACTGGGCTTGGCTGCGCTCTGCCTGTGGGAGTATTACCATGTGTCGCATCACTAGATTTTTCAGCTTAATTTTGCTGCTTAGTTTTCCTCCAGCAGTCTTCACAAGTCTTTATTTTTCCTATCTCCCTGACTGAAAGGAGACAGGTAGTGACACCTACACTCAGGTTAGGATGAGCAAGTCCAGTGATGGGGATGGGCTCAAGGGGCTGGGGAAGGCTGGGAAGCTTTTCCTGGTGTCTTAGGTTACAATGTAAGATGTAACCAAAAGTATGTATTCTGTGACCATCTGTTAAAACCAGGTGGGGCAATGTTCTTTATCTCTTTCATGACACATCCCTGATAACTCCCTCTGGGGAGATATTTTTTCTGTTAATGGGCTATCAAGCCTCACTGCATGACTCATAAAATTACATCAGCCTGTTGTGAGATGCTCCGCCCAGGGGGAGGAGACAAGCATTCCCACCTGGATGTAATCGGAGGTTTGGAACACCACACTCAGCCCTTACCTACTGGATTCCCAGAGGACAAGAGCTACATAACCACTACTGGACGTTCAGAGGAAGACCAGACCCTTCTACAGGATCACTGCTTCAACAGAACCGTATCTATCACATCAAGAGAACTGCCATCACCATTTAATTGGACTGCTACCAGCACCCTGATCAACAGGGTGTCAGGTTGTAGCCTGGCTCTGTCCATGTTTTTGTACTATTGCATTTATTTTTAATTTTCCTATTAAATTGCAGTTCTGATTTTGGGTCTCTCGCAGGTTTGCTTTCAAACTAGTACACATGGTTAATGAGAGCTGCTGGCAGCACCCAGTGCACCACTGCCCTAGCCCAGCTTTTGCAGCCACTGTCACAGAAAACTAAGTAAATGAATCGTGGGTTTGGGTTTTTTTAAGCTACCTTCTTTGGGCGTCATTAAGTGCAGAGGTTAGTGGTGGGTGTTAAAATACTCTCCTGGTTCTGGAGCTTTTTCACAGGGGCTCAGATAAGGTGGAGGAGTTTCTTGTGTTCGGTGCCGATTGGTGAATTAACTCAAGTATACTATGTGGCTTAACCACAGGGACCTGTTTTCTTTCTCTGCCGGAAACACCTGCTAAAAAGGCTGTGTTCACTTGGGCTGTACAAAGAAAAGCCCCGAATTAAACTTCCAGCCTTATAGCAACAGGTCAGGAGGTGATACTCAGTACACTGGTTTAAGTTCAAGGCATCTCACTGTGACAACTGGATATGAAAAAATTATGGCTGTTAATCAAAACAGAATATCAGTATAAAAGAGCTAATGATGCTTTCCCTTGCATAATTACCAAAGAAATACCTTTTATTCTTACTGAATTGGCTAAATTACAAAAAGAATACAGTTGCACTCAGAGTCTTAAACTAAATATGTGTGGAGAGTCTCCCTTACATGGGGAGAGTGGTTTATGCGAACAGAAACAGAACCTGAGGGTAACTGGGGACCTGGGGTTTTCTTAACCACAAGAACTAAGAGCTCCCTGGTCCCTCACCCAAAGAGCCACCTACTGGGCTGTGGGGTTGAGTCCCCTGGAGACAGGAGATCCAATTGCCATAGTAACTTCTAAGGATCAGTTGACTGAAAGTGTCCAAAAGGCTGCCGGTCCCCCAGTACTGCATCAATGCATACTGGAACCTGACCAAGGCTCCCCAATGACTGTGCCAGTGGATCTAGGTTCACATTCATGAATGTGAGCAAGATGACTGGGACTCAGCATCTGCATCACAGTGTGCTAATTCTGCAACAGCTTGTAGTAAAGCTGTAGAAGGGGAGCTATCAAATGTATGCCAGGGAATGAACAGATTGTTGTCTACTATCACAGCTCTGTTTCTGCAGAGTGAGCTTCCTCTAACTGTGACATTATAAAGATCCTCTTGGAAACTAGCTGGAGGCCTGAGGAGTGCAGTGTGATGCTGGCTCTTTTCTGAATACCTACCTGTCACTTTGGTAGCTCCTGAACACACTGATGCAAAGCACTGCACAGGATGCCATTACTTCAAACACCCTTATGTATGAAAGGTGACACTCAACCTTGTTATGATCGTGCTTCTCAGATACTAGTCATTTAATCTGTGTTAAAAGTTTAACATATTCATCAATTACAGAATGAGGGTTTTTTGTGTTACCTATCTCTTAATGTCCTCTGCTGCTTTTGAACTGAGCAGGGCCAACTTTGATGTGTTAGCCAGGCTTCAATTAAAGGCTACTTTTGATCAGTATCCAAGTTTGATACATCCTTTCAAGTGAGATCAGTGAAGGATCCTAACAATTGTCAAGGGGAAGGCTTCTGTAGGTAAGGAGACTGAGACTGCAGCAGCAACAGGTGAGGTTGGATGCAGCTCCTATGGAACTGCAATTTGGACAACAGAGTAACTTCACTGCTGGTGTCACATTATCATCAGCTGTCAGTTAGCTTTACTTCTCATCACACTAGACAGTAAAAAGAGTGCAGGCTTGTAGCAAATTACATTGTCACCACTGCAATGAATGGCCTTTGACCAGGCTTTAAAAAAAAAAACAACCTAGAGAAGTTCTTGAAAGAAAACACCATTTAATGTAAGATTACACAAGGTCAAAATGCAATTAGAACAAACATGCTGAATAGCATGTGCACTGCCCCACAAGTCCCTGTTTTAAAACCATGACACTTCATTCTTAAAACCACTACAGGTGTGAAGTCACCTTCCACTTGTTCCTCCCCTTCTAACTTTACAGAGCACTGAAAATTCAGTCTGTATAAAGTATAAAATTTGTGCATTGCAGAAGATACCCTCTACTATGAAAGTGCAACAGATAGACAGATGTATGTCAGATGTATTCAGAATCTTCAGCAACACCTTGCCATTCTATTAATCACTTTGTGGGAATACCCATGAGATACTGCTGGTACGGTTCCCCAGCCAGAAGGAATGCACACCATACCGGTGTGCAGGAAGTCCAGCAAACCTAAGACCCCGGCGGAAGACAGTGAGGAACTCCCTCTTTGTCACAGCCATACTATTTGAGTGCACAAAGAGAGGGCCCTCTCCTTGTGGCCGTGCTGCCACATAGCTACGGAGAGCTTCAACGGGACATACCCACATCTCTTTACATAATCTCAGTTGGATCAAATACCTCTGCTGGCCCATATGAGATGTATGCAGAAAAAGGTTTGCACTCCCTTCTGTCAGCTGGAGGTCACTCAGGTGCAGGAGCTCTGGCTGGGCTATATTTTGGTGATTTGCCACCATCTCTTCTATATGGAGTACACCAAAAAAAGCTACAGTAAAAATGGCACGGAACAACATACACTCATAAGGAGAGCTACACACAGACTCCAGAGTTCCCAGGAGAAATCTTAACACTTCAACTGTTACAGGAGAATATTCATCATTTGAATGGCGAGTCCTACGTTTCAACCTTGACATCATGGAATAGATAACAGGATCTGGAAGAGGATCAGGATGATCAACCATTCTGGAGATGAAGGACAGTCCTTCCATGTACATTATTATTTTTGTGGGAGGCACATCCTGGGAGTCCATGGCGACCAGAAACTCTCTCAGTTGTTCAACTGGAATTGGCCAGACTGCAGACAGAGCCATGCCTTCTCTAAAAGAAAGGAAGTTTTTCAGGCCTTCATGGTAGACTTGCCATAAGTGGTTGTCTCCTGAATCCTCCAGTAACAGCAGAGCCTTCAGGGGCCAAGGGCCCAAGGAATGCTTCTCAGGATCCTGGCTGAGCTTATCTGCTGAAAGAAAACCATGTTAGCAATGGCAAACAAAAGCAGATAGAAGTTCCCTCCCTTTCAACATGCTTCAGCCTTTACTTGAACTTTTCTGAAAAAAGCCTGTCCCATGCATTCTTATGACTCTCATCTGCAGAGTTTCCAACAGCCAGAGCACAGGAGAAGAATTACATTCTCAAAATGCATAAACCCCCACCTATTTGTCTCTTTAAAGCAACATCTCAAGCCTGGTGACAGATCTGACACCCTATTGCCAGGTTTCTGTGACCTCAGACCTCCATCAGCATGCACAAGTGTCTGGGACTGACAAAGCCACCACTAAGTAACAATATATTCAGGAGTGCACAGAGGTCTCAGAAGTCTTCCAACAGGGTGGTCAGACCCCATGGAAGAACCTGGTAGGACTCTACNCTGGTACCTCGTGACCTGGTGTGGCCATCCGGACCACAAGGCAGCCACCCCATACCGGGCTCCTGCCGCAGCAGTGCCAGCAGCGCCCAGAAGGGTGAAGGGGCAGCAAGCAGCTCAATCCTTCTTCTGTGCATCACAAACAAAACAGCAGCCAAGCAGTGAGAAGCACAAAACAGCAACTCCCCAATGCTGCCACCGTGCTGCCCTTTTATACCCTGGCCCTTCTATCCAAATTGGAACACCCTCTTTATGTGCCCTTCTGTGATCCACCCCGAGCCTGTGCCTGAGGGTCCATGTGGGGGCCGCCCTAATCCTGCCTCCTCCACTCTCTGCCCATGGATCTGCGGGGGAGTTACCTGGAAGGTGGGGCTTCCAATACCTGGACACTGCCTAAGTGGCCTGTTATCACCTCCATTGTGCTGCAGCTGAGGGCTAAGGAAGGAGCAGTGGGTGTGTCTGCAGAGGGTCTGTTTGTCCCTGGCCCTGTTCTCCCCTGCCACAAACCTGTGCCATTTTCTCACTAAAATGAGAGAGCCAGCAGCAGGGAAAGGTACAAACACACTATAGGTCTCTGTGATGGCCGGGAGTAATGGTCAAATCTTGAGGGAGCAGTAGCTGCCAGGAAAGGCAGTTGTGGTTGCCAGAGTCACTGTACAGCTTTCTTCAGAGGGAGACCAAAAGCTCAATTTGTCAGCTCATGAGCCTGCTAGCTTTGCTTTTTCTTAGGATTTTTCAGGGATAGCTACTGTGGAAAGGCAGCTATCTCGTTAAACTGTGCAAAAGCATCTCAGTGCATTGCCTGTACTTATCAGCGAAGGAGGGCTGATGAGTGATTCAGAACGGAGCCAGCTGCCCTATTTGGTAGAGCTATTCTCTACCAAACCTAGTGCCAAGTCTTGCAGAGCCCTGGAGAACAACTGGGAGGTAACGCAAGTGCTTATCTCTCCTTTTTAACCTTATCGCTAAATCCAGTCACGTTCCAGACTCTGGCAGAAGACGTAATAAACGACCGGACGTTTCACACCTTCAAGTCTTAGGCCGCTCCCGGCTTCGCACCCCCTCCTCCCGCATCGCCCAGGGCAGCGCTCCGGACCTCCGGGGCTGTTGCGAGGAGGGCGCTGCGGGCGGCCCCGCGGTCACCAAAGGGCCCGTAGGGCTCAGCTCTGGGAGTCTTCGTTCGGTGCGGCCGCTGCTCGTCCTCCTGCCATGGCCTGCGCTGCCCGCGCTCCGGCCGCGCCTGACGCCGCGCTCTTCTGGGAGATGCTCGCGCTGCTGGCCCGGGAGCCGGGTATGGAGTGGCTGGAGCTGAGCCTCGCTGGGCAGGCAGGCACCGCCCCGCCTCGCAGCCGGGAAGCACCGCGGAGCGGCAAGCGCGGAGCGGCGGGGGCTGGTAAGTGCGGGCCGGGACCGGGGCCGGGACCGGGACCGGGACCGGGACCGGGACCGGGACCGGGGCCGG